>JADGJF010000505.1:0-19039 GCA_027596845.1 Quaeritorhiza haematococci | reverse complement strand
AACAAACATTCAGTAACTGCAATATCAGATCTACTAGTACAAAGGGGCCAAGACGACGACCGCATCAAGCAGCAAGCGAATGAAAAGACCAGACCGTACCAGATGTTAAACCCATCGCTGAGACTTATGTAATCATGGTGAGCCCCCAGCATAAATGGCAGAGTCAAGATAACCACAATTAAGCCGACATAACCTTCGAGAGAGATTCCAATTAGAACTCGAGGCATGGATCCTGGCGTCGCAGAACCTTCATACACACCACATACGCACTTCCTGCCATCATAGCCCACTGTCTCCACGTCGCGCTTCCGAGGTTCCTCACAATAAGGTACCGTTCAAGGGAGAGCATAGCCAGAAATCCAAAAGAACACATGGCCGCGAACACTAGGCAATCGCAATCGCAAAAAAAAGATGAGGTCGAAATGAAGTATGGACTTGGGTTGGCGATAGCCTACATTTCATACCAAAAAAGAACTTCATCAAACACTCACCAAATAGCGTCGCCGTCACCCAGCAGCCGACCGGACCCCACGCATATTTTTGGTTCCAAGCCAATCCAAAAAACACAACGAGCGCCTGGGCAACAGATTTTATGGATTGGCCCCAGGTTAGCTGGATTGTCGTTCACGATATTTCGCTTTTGAAAATCACGTCCCACTGCACTCATACACACCGTCGAGGACAATGTGAAATCCGCCATAATCAAAGCCGCGATGAGCACATAATGCGTATCCGAGAAGAGAAGTCTCCGTCCCATGCGAGACAATAACAAGAAGTAGAGGAGCAAGGCATCGCAAACCCATGCCATACTCATAATAAAGGAACCGACGGGGATGGTGTTATTTGTGATTTCGCTGTTCGCGTTATCCACGTACGGGTAGTTCCATGCGCCGGTGGCATCTTGCGTCGGGTTGAAGAGCTTGAGATCTACCCAAAGCGGCATGGTTCTGGTATGGGCAGTGGTATGGGGGATCGTGTGGGACCAGAGCGCGAGCGTAGGGGTATATCAGTTTTCTTGTCTCCGAAGCTTCACCTGGTTCACCACCAGATTCCCTCCTGGGTTCATCGAGTTCTGTGGATTCTTGGTTCTTCTCTTCTCAGGGGTGCATATGGGTGCATATTCATGCTGCATAATCAGGGATGCATGTGTACATTTCGAAAATCGTACTCGGTTTTCCAGTTCAATGTCGAGCGCCCATGAACGCCCAGCCAAGACGCCATAATTGCGGCTGGTGCAGCTCGGAATGCGACTCATTTTGTGTTCAAGGCGGCCGCTCAGGGCCGCTTTGCACCCGTTGTACGTGGCCACGGAACAACGAAGCGCTGAGCGGAACCCCGAGCCGCGGCTCTGGCCCAGCTCCAGCCATTCCACCTCCGCTCAACCTCCGCTCTCTGTGACCCCACTCTTGCACGGCACCCCACTCTGGCCACGGCAGTCGCCAGGGCAGCGGCGGAAGTCAGGGCGGAAGCACCTATGTTGGAAGTGAAGTATCAACGGAAGATTGGAAAGATTGGATTCCCATTCAGAGTTCCATATTCATTCGTTGTTTTCACTTCCGGTGGATGGACCCAGGTGTGTCCATAGACGCAGAAGCAGACGCTGCATTACAAGCGCTGACCAAGTCCTGCCCTGGCCGGAGTTTGGAGGTTGAAAAGGGGAGATCGATGGAACCATAGCGCGCTCCGCATATGGCCGTTTTTAGATCACTTCCCATCAGCAACTGATCGTAATCGTTTCGAAACATTTTTTGTCATCAATGATACACCCAGCCATCTCGCAGAATTCTTGCTGCCTCCACATTTCCTTACAGATGGTGTGGTTCCTAATGCGAGCATCGTGAGCCTCAGGGACACGGCAGGGACAGGGTCGGGAAGCGTGGGGGTGAAGGGCTGGGAGAACGTTTTGGTTTCGTTGGGGAGGCATTGCACAGAACGCTCACACTGGGCGACGTGCATGGCGGGAGCGCGCCAGGAGCGCGTCAGAAGATGAGCGAAATTCGTTTTTTTGCAATCGTCTCAAATTAGCACACACTGGCGCACTGTATTCAAAAAGGCTACTGTTTATGTTCTGTTTATTGCTGTTGATGTAACAATTATGACAATATTGGCTGAGCACCAAGTGCGACAGCGAATCCAAAAACCAGTCCAAAAACTATTTGAGCTTGAGTAGTAATATAGATATAAATTATGTACATAGTCAATTTACAAAGATCCGAACGCGTGATTTCGTGGTGTTCACTTGAAAATGCGGGACTCCGCCAGTCCTAAATAGGTCAATAAGGGATGTCGTAATTTGCTGTCCATCCATACAAGAAGGACTTTCAAAGTGAATTACGATGTCAGCGACATTTCAAGTATGTCATGCAACATCGATCTCGATCGATCTCGAAACCCCAAACTCCCCACATCGTCAAAAAGGCGCCAAGACCATACCTGGATTCAGCATACAAGATATCGCAATGCTCGTCAACCCAATCGCATTGAGTGAATTCATCAAACCGTGGGTGGGTGCCGTCATTCGGAACAATCCGAGAACGGCATACAACACGTATGGCGCCCAGTAAAAAAGAAACGTCACGTTGATGATTGTAAGCTTCTTCACGATGAGTCGGAATTCCACCCTCTCCCTTTCCTGACGCGTTGCACCACCAACATTAGCGATCTCGAGTTGATGTTGATGTTGTTCTGCGTCCTTCTCTACGGTCGAACTCAGACGAGATGTCACGTACTCCCCCAAAAATGAATTACTCATCCGGAACGTTGGATTCGGGCTGGATGTCCCCAGCTCCCCAACATTTGAATTACTTGGCCTGAACGCTGGATTGGGACTAGATATCCCCTGCTCCCCAAAGAACGTGTTACTTGGCCAGAATGCTGGATTCGGGCTGGCGTTTTGAGCATTTCGGTTCATGGTGTAGTTATGGGCCATTTCAAGTGACGTTGGCCTGGTTGGATCACCTGATTGTTTGGAATCGACCGAAGCCTGGTGAACTGCCGCGCCGATTGTTGAATGGAGGTTGTGGAGTCCTCGCGGATGCTCGGATATCTCTTTGAGAAGTTGGTAGTTGGAGTACAGTAAGACTACTGCGCAGACGAAAACCGGAAAGAAGCACAGGATCGTTATCGCTACGTGTGAGGGTTTGTGACTATCCCACCGGTACATGCTGCATGCCAGTGACAGCGAAAAACCAACATGCGTTTAGGATTCAAGGAATAGAAGGGAATGGAATTGCACCAACGTAAATGAGTAAAGGGGAAACGCGCTAACATCCCACTGATCACAAACAGCAATTGAAAACAAATGACCCCACCAGAGGTTGAAGCCGTCATTGAGACTTATGTAATCATGGTGTGCCCCCAACACGAATGGAAGAACCAAGATGACCACAATCAAGCTGACATAACCTTTGAGAAAAGAACCCAAATCAAAATCAAAACTTGAGCGGTGTAAGGCGTTAACTTCGCATTAAATCTTCAAGCCAGGCCATCATACCTCCCATGATCATAGCCCACCGTTCGCATGGCGCACTGGAGAAGTTCTTGACGATAAGATACCGTTCAAGAGATAGCATGGCCAGAAACCCAATGGAACACATGGCTGTGAACACTAAGAAATCGTAGATGACGGATTAGATCGAAATACGGAATGAATTTCGTCCCATACTTGTTTTCTCGTGCGGAGAACGAGCCTCACCAAACACTTACCAAATATCGTCCCTGTCACCCAGCAGCCAACAGGACCCCACGCGTATTTCTGGTGCCATCCCAACCCAAAAAGAACAACGAGCGCCTAATGTTTAAGAATGGGTCAATTAGACAAGATTCACTCGTCTGCTGTTCACGAAACCAACGTCCCGCGGCCGCTGCGTACCCACCGTTGAGGATAAAGCGAAATCCGCCATAATCAAAGCCGCGATGAGCACGTAATGGGAATCCGAGAAAAGAAGTCTCCGTCCGGTCCGAGACAGAAAGAAGAAGTTGAGGAGTAAGGCATCGCAAATCCATGCAATACTGAGGGTGAAGGAACCGACGGGGATGGTGACATCTGTGATGCAGCTGTTGGGATTATCCACGTATGGGTAGTTCCATACGCCGGTGGCATCCTGCGTCGGGTTGAAGAGTTTGAGTTCTGTCCAAATCGACATGTTTGGGTTGTGTTTGGGTGATGTGTGGGTGTGAGGGAAGATCAAGAGATTCAATCAGCGGTCATATGTCAACTTCTTTGTCCACAAAGAGATACAGCAGTCGGACTTCTCTGTGATTTGTACTTTTGCTGGCATCAAGGGGTGCATATGGTTCGGGGATGCACGACATGTATGATGTATGTTTCGAAAATCATTCCCCAAGTTCAAATATTTGTGAGACGAGGTGCAGCCCATCGTGTTCAATTCTCACCCTTACCCTCTGCCATATATTTTTATGGAACTGCTCATTGAAAGTCAGATAGAAAGTCAGATAGAAAGTGAGGTCTTGTCTTTCAAGTCAGAGGAGGACGGCCTGGGTCGGCCCGAATTGAGTCAATTAGGGCGCTGTGCATCGACCAACATTGAGCACAGTCTTGAGCAGAGAGAAAAGAATTACAAGTGAGAAAGGGACGACAAAACCTTGGTTCCGACCCGGTGTATTGTGTAGTATGAAGAGAGCGTTGTGGTGGGGGTGTCGTAGGGTTGTGGCCTGTGGTGGGTTCATCACGTCCCCACCCTAACCACCTTGGTTTTCATCGGGGTTTGCGAAATGGGGATCAAGAACAGGGTTACAGTAAGAGAGGTCATCATTGAGGAGACCGCATTCGCAGTGTGCTTGTTGACCTTTCAAGGCATCGATTTCACATGATGGTTGGAAAGGCGGACGGAGAATTCCGACGCTGCTCCATCACGTCAAGCACCAAGGAGTGAAGATTCCAGTAATCGCTTCGAGCGGGAGCCGAAACATTGTGCCCTATTCTCCTGCTGAACCAGATTTCTCACTCTTCAGCTTCACGAACAGCACGAGCCTTGTCCGCACGAACTCGGCCGCATGTCCCATGCCACTGCCCTCTCAGCCAACTCCGCGCCCCCCCCCCTCGGTGAATCGCCGTTCATTCCTCCTTCTGACGCTTCCATTCTCGGATTCATGCTCTCGCCGCTTGAACACCATCCAGTCCCCGTGCCCGTCATTGGTGCACTTGTTCCCAACATGAAAGACTCGACTTTCGGACTTCGAAAGTGTCGCCTTGTGTGTCTGTGTGACGCACGATTTGCGGCGTTCGCTGTCCCTCCAAAAGTTCAAACGGACTCAACTGTCACCACAAAGAAGCAGACGATAGAATTGCGGACCCCGAATACTTGTCATTATCCTTCGTTGGTGCATTCAGTGGAGATACCAGCGACTGCCATGCAGTAAGGACAGAGGCCTTCAGCTATATAGGGGCATGTCCTGGAAAGAAGTGAAAGGACATATGTAAACGCACACGGATCTCCTTGCTTCCGAGAGGTGAGACACTCCGAACCAATTCAACCTCTTGCCGGGCTGAGAGTACCAATGTGACCAGCCGGAAAGTAATGGGGCTGGATGTCCTGAGTTTCCTTCCCTCGTGTACTGGAAGTGTTTGTGACATCGATCACGGTTCTTTCCATTTTGGTGTACCATCTTCAGCTCATAGTCCCGATCGCTTCTAGCACGAGCACTTTCCATTGTAAGTGGTTCTGATACCGTCGGAACGAAATTTCCCTTTTATCGACAACGGTGGCTGCGGAGAAATGTCCCCACCGAAAAACAACCTCGATCAACAGTTGAAATGGTTGCAAGAAAGCGCCCGATCAACATCCTCGAGCTCGTCAGCCGCACCTGTGTCTGGCAGAACAAACCCCAGCTTCAACGGGGGTCTTTTAAATCGGATATCAGCTGGTAGCGGGTCTGCTGTGCGGAGAACTTCACTCGACTTTGACCGTTCAGCTTCGAAGGTGGGGGCAGGGTTGGGAATGACGAAATCATCCACATCGACGGCGGGAGATGTAACGTTCCGGCCTGTATCCTCCGTTCCTTTTTCGAGGACAACTGGGTCGATCCCTCTTGTCCGCTCTGCGTCTGTATCCTCCGTCTCTTCGTCGGGGTCAACGGGTCTGAAATCACGATCTTCGTCCTTGAGCAGGACTGCATCATCGGCTTCCGTCCTGAGACCGATGGAAAATTCATCGACGACTTCTCGACGATCGTTGGACACACTCTCTGGAAGTTCTCGACCGTGGGCTGGTCCCATAAAACCCATGGTCACAATGTCAAAGTACTTATTTTCGCATACATTTAAATCTTCGTTTGTTCTAATTAGTTCTGGCTTTCAACATCGAATTTCTCGCTCATTCCTCGTTTACTCATCGAAAATTGCCAGGTCCTCAGAGCAAGTCGAGAAGAAGAAGGATACGGATATCCGAGCATACATGACAAAATCCCAGGTGAAAACAACGAAGTAAACAGAGAAGGGGACATGTGTTTGGATCCATACACAGTGTGTTGCTACGTCCAGTTACTGACCCCCTCCGTACCTTGGTGCTGAACTTCCTTGTTTGCAGGCAGATACACGATCGACAACCTCCTCTTCCACTTCCACTCTCTCGAAAAGCACACAATCTCGCTTGTCGTTTTCATCATCGGCGTCCGGAAAACCAAATCTCACATACGCCGTCCCCTTAAGATCACAGAGGCCAGCGCCGAGTACGGCCGCACCTTGTGAGACGATCGTGCTGGATTGTGATTATGATAAAGACCCCAACTTCAACGAAACGCATTGGTCCCAACTTGGGGATGAAGCGGCTTTTGATTTGGGATTGATTGACCTCGATGATGTCAACAACAACAGACATGATTCGCTCTGTGACGATCCCGCCGACCCAAAGAGCTCGTTTGTCTCAAGCATTAGCAAAAACAAGCGCCGATCTGGCAATACTTTTGACTTTTCGGACGAAGGGAATGAACTGGACAGAGACAGCGCTCGACCAAAAACTCTGAGCTCGTTCCACGATGGGAATCTCTCTGAAATGGAAGAGAACGAGCATGTCTCTGCTGTCGTTGGGCCAGAAAAAAGCAACAAAAGCAATCGATCAGCCCAGCAATCCGTTGGCGAAAGATCGGTTGGATCGGCCTCAAAGAGAAAATCAGACAATGAGTTCGACTTTGAAGATGATGACGGTAAGCTTCTATTCTCGAAGCCTTCTCTGATCCTCGTCTAAGAATTCTCACAAATTCTCAACATCAATCGGCTTGTCCAGATTTCAAAGACTTCGACTTGAGCAAGTCCCGAATCTCACCCCTGCGGCGAAAAGATCGTAAAAAATTTCGCACGTGTTGGAATTCGCCGACGGACGCCATGGAACCATCTGGCACCAAAAGCTCGAAAAGCAATGACGCCGACTTCATTTCCAAGTCGCCAAAGACTGATGATACGGGACTCTTACAAGACGTGGAACCGTTCTTGGATGATGATATTTTCTGTGGGTTTCCTCCTATTTGTTGGTCGTTTTCTGTTGAGATATTTGAGGGAGAATATCAATCACACCATTCGTTATCTGCAAACTTATTCTTGGCAACTCAATTATTTTCAAGTCCCCGATATTGACGAACCCACACAACCAGATCCTTCCTCGAAAACCACCTCACATGAACGAAGCGCACACCCATCAACTAGTTCTGCATCTATCCGGTCACTCGCCTCCGTTCAAAAAGAAACCAGCACATTTGCCTCATCGGATCAATCAAGTCTAGGAGGATGGAACGCAGGCAAAGCTGCTGCCACGAACGGCGCTGCCTCAAGATTATTTGATGAATCGGATTTACATGACCCCCTAGAAGATATGAATATTGACGCGGATGTCCGAAATCATACCGGCGATAACTCCACGATGTCGAGGACGAAGGGTGGGCTCTTCCGGACTGACTTACTTGAGGAGAAAAGAGGCAATGCTGGAGGAGTTGCATTCAAAGGGGCAGCGACGCTTTCAAGTATTGGTGCGGGGGTGTCTGATTCACAACTATCTACACGTCGGAATGGCCTCAGTCTTTCCACCAAGGCCAAGCCCAACGCCTTAAGCCAAAAACCCTCGCCGCAGTTGGACAGGCCATTGATGGCAGACCGACCGGGACCGAAGGCTGCTCCTCCTCTTCCTGCTCGGCCTCTCTCTTCGTACTCAACATCGGTAAAATCGGAAGGGCCCGCGATGCACGGTTTGGAGACTTCGCGCCCTTTCCCAGCCGCAAAAACCCCCGCTTTCATAAACCGCGATACAACTACCCGAGAATCAAATGAGTATGAGAAGGTGAGTTGTACTTTTGCCAATGTCTTGGGAAACGAACAATGCAAATCACGGCTGCTTGGCTGGAGACGGTGATTCTCATTCCTTGTGATGTTTTATGGCTCACGACCAAATCAGATGAGCAGGCCAGCTCTGGAAAATATGCTCAAGGAAGCGGACGCAGAGAAGAAGGGGCTGTTAGAAGTTCTTGTAGACGTGTTGATACGTTGTGCGGATGGCAAGGGCGATGAAAAGATGAAGCAAGAGCTGATGGACCGCAAGTGAGTTTCTTCCCTCAAGAAGATAATGAAGAGCGACTGTTTTCCGTCGTAATTCTTTTTCGTTTGTTCTGCGCAGCCCTCTTTTCGCTCGTTGCTGTAGACTAAAAAATTTAACGAGGGGGCCGTTTAGGTTTATAAAGTTCGGGCCACATCGCCCGGGATGCGCAACGTATATGTCTCTGTTTGGTTGACCGTCGTTCCTCCTTTTCTGCCTATTAGGGCGCAACTCGAAGTGAAGATCACCCGAATCGAAGATGCACTACGCTCTAAACCTGTGAGTTGCCCCGACAAAGGATCGACGATGGCCGTGTGAGAGTATGGAGCGACATGAACAACCAAACTCACTTTTTGTCTCTTCGTTTTTCTTTCATCGCAAATCCTTACAAAACTGACCCCACCGACTCAGGTTTATGCTAGTGCAGACGCCCCGAAGCAGCAGCTTCGCACATCGCTCAACGAGACGGGACCATCATCGCTGCCTTACAACAACAACTCAGGCAACTCAATTTCAACACGGCCGGCGGCAGATATGCGTTCCAATCCTGTTTATGGCGCAAACGCATCAGGTAAAAGTGTGAATGTTGTCCTGCTGGGAACCGAATAATGATGGCTGTTCTTTGAGACCACCACGACATCATTTTTTGCTCAGCAGTCGACGTATTCTTCGATTTCAGGTTCCCACTTCCGTCAAGATAACCATGATGACAACATGGCATACGATGAAATCGATATGTCCATGTATGATGATATCGAGACATGGTATGAACCCGATGAAGACGTTCAGCCATTGGAAAGGGACGCGCCTCCACCCGCAACCTCAACAGCAACATCGAATCGATATTCTTTCAAGCCACTTCAACCCATTTCCGATAAATACCAACCAAAATCTCAACCGCCACCACTACCACCAGCATCATCTTCATTATCATTTCGGCAACAACAGTATAATCAACCGTCGATAAGTCAATATGACAACAACACTTTCTCACGAAACCGATACGAACAAATCAGTTACCAAACCCCGACATCGGGAACGTTCCCCACTCCATACACAGCGAGGAACAGCAACAACAATTGGGAGTCCAGACCGCGAGAAGGACCAACCCAGTTCCACGACGCTTACCAGCGCTCATCCTCCGTTGCTTCATCTTCATCGTCGTTCCCATATGCAAGCAACCAGGAGTACCAACAGAAGAACGATCCATATCCATGGACGCAGGAAGTTCGGAAGGCTTTGGTCCACACATTCAAGCTACGGACTTTCCGACAAAACCAACTCGAGGCTATCAACGCTGCGTTGGCTGGGAAAGATTGTTTTGTTTTGATGGTGAGGTCACTAGGGGTTCGGGGGGCATCTGTGCGACTTCGAATGGGCGGTTTTTCATCACGGAAATGCCTGAAACGCTCATCCATCCTTCCATTGCCTTCCTTTTCCCTTGTTCTTTAACAAAAGCCAACGGGTGGAGGCAAGAGCTTGTGTTTTCAGGTTGGTGATTCTTCTTGAAAGTGGTTTTGCGTTTGTTCGAGAGGTTTTCTGTCGCCTGTGGTGAGATAAGTGGATTGAACATTCCTTGTTAATCTTTCACGTACCATTGTATAAGCTTCCTGCGCTGTGCGAGACTGGTGTTACGTCAGGTTTGACGGTAAGGAGTCAGGACTACTTTGCCGGCGGCTGCATTGCTTGTATATCTTTTCTTTTCAAATTCGGTTCAGATCCTTTTAACTAAGCTGAATTTACAACCATAGATTGTCGTATCACCGCTGCTCTCGCTAATGCAAGATCAAGTCGAGCATCTGTTGAAGGTGAACGTACTTGCCTTGGCGTTGTCGAGCAACCAAGACCAAGACCAGAGGAAGTTTGCCTACAATGGTATGTAAATGCGATTGTTGCATTGCAATGTGCTTTGATGAAGATTGAGGCACCCGGTCGTTTGTCTAGTCAGTCCATGCTCTGATGCCATTTTCGCTTCATATCTATTGACGATCTGTGGCGTGAAAAGAATTATATTCATCTGAATTGAGGTGCCGGCTCCTCTATGTTACGCCTGAAATGATCAACAGAAGCACAAAATTCCAGCAACTAGTGCAGTCGCTGTACAATCGGAAGAAGCTCGCAAGGTAATGTAACCTTATGATGTGGATTTGACAGTGTGCGGGAAGCGGGGCTGTTCGCTTTTGTGCCAAGGTTGCCTACACTGTGTTCGATGTCCTTTGCGCTGACTTGGCTTTTGTGCCTGTAGGTTCGTTGTCGACGAAGCCCACTGTGTGAGCCAGTGGGGCCATGATTTCCGGCCAGATTACAAGGAAATAGGGCCATTACTTCGCCGCCAATACCCAGATGTTCCGATTATGGCGCTCACCGCTACGGCAAATGAGAAAGTCAAGTGTAAGCGAGAATCTGTCCAACCGTCCATCCTTGGGGTCTGTTATTTAAGCCTTATTTGCGACTCTTTCTCACATGTCTGTGTTCCTTCCCGACCCCTTCTTCTGTTTCCCACTTGGTTTTGTCCGAAACCAAACGGGGATCGCGAATTCAGTGGATATTGTTGACTGCCTGCGCCTGAGAAACCATGTGTCATTCACCATGAGCTTCAACCGACCCAATTTGAGGTATCGAACTCAGAGCATTCCATCGCTTTTTTCGCCTTTCCCCAGTTCGCCTCTGTGTTCCCGCTTTCTTGACAAACTTGGTACTTATCTCTCCGGCATCGTCGTTTCAGATATTTCGTCCGACCAAAGGGCAAAAATGTCGATGACGATATATATGCGTTCATTATGACGGAGTATCCTACGAGCTCTGGGATCATTTATTGCACGACGAAGAAAGCCTGCGAAAATCTTGTCGCGAAGCTTCAGGTAAGTGCACCTTGTCTGGTTGAAGTTATGTATATCTCTGGTCGGAAAGGAGTCTGAGAATATTGTCTCGAGACTTCTTCCTCGCATCTCTCACTTATCAACCCTGATATGAACACTTCACTCTTCGCCATTCCTCGTGGTACCCCGCCCATCATTGGTACCAGGATAAGTACGGACTGAAAGCGGCTTTCTACCATGCGGGCATTGACAAGGAAGACCGCATGCGCATCCAGAACGAGTGGCTGGTTGGTTCGGTTCAAGTCATCGTCGCCACAGTCGCGTTCGGAATGGGTGTGTGTCCCTTTTCGTTCAACTAGGGATATTAAAGTGATATTGGTTCACTTCAGATTCTGAAAAGTGTGTGTTCTCTCATTCGGTTGCAGGCATCGACAAGCCGGATGTCCGATTCGTTATTCATTACATGATGCCTCAATCTCTCGAAGGCTATTATCAGGTGAGGATATATCAACGTGTGTCCATTGATTGCCAAACAGCATGAGGCGTTTTCCTGAATTTGATTTCTCTTGCTATATTTTGCAACAGGAAACGGGCCGGGCCGGTCGGGATGGAAAAGAATCCGTCTGTATCTTGTTCTACGCATACAGAGATAAATGGACGGTGAGTATCCCTTCAGAGATCTCAAACCTCTCGATTATTCGATTTCTAACACTTGGTTTGCCCGCCTATCAGCATGAAAACCTAATAGACATCGGTGAAGGCAGTCTAGCACAAAAAGAGGTAATTGTCGCGCAAAATTAGAACTGTCGTGTTTGACGTATGGTGAGGGGTTCATATATTCAAATACATTCTTTTACACACAGCGACAACGCAACAATCTCAGGCAAATGGTTGCATATTGCGAGAACAAGGTCGAATGCCGTCGTCAACAGGTCCTTGCGGTGGGTGACAAGTGCTGAATCTTCCATTTCTCCCAAAGTGTCTTTGGGAATCTCGAGCGACTTATCATGGTGCGTTTCTTTTTGTGTGAAATCGCAATCCAGTACTTTGGTGAACGATTTGACAAAGCCAAATGCCGACGAACATGCGACAACTGCAGCAATAATTATGAGGTTGACGAGAGAAATATCACGGAGGACGTCAAAAATATCATCCAGCTTGGTGAGTTTCTATGGCTTCAGACATCGCCGCACTTCCGCCACTGCCATGTCAAGACGAAAGGATCACTTACAGCATGGTTTCCATACAGTCTCTTCAATCCAAAACTCTAGGGTCACGCTAGCACACTGCGCCGATGTTTATCGTGGGCTGCAGCACGCCAAAATAAAAGAGATGCGTCACGATACCCTGCCGACTTACGGCTCAGGTAGGTTGGAAATCATTGCTATGGAACTGTGCAAAGAGGATCCCTGAAAGTTCTCACTGTTCCTCTTTTCAAGGCAAACATTACCAGAAAAACGAGTTGGATCGTTTGTTCCGCACACTGGTTTCGCAGGATATTCTTAGTGAGACCTGTGATAGGAATCATCAAGGATTCGTTGTGGCGTATGCCAAGGTATGGTTTGCCCTCAATGCACGATGGTCACTTGAATGATCCAACACGTTACTTCATTCCCACCCGTTCGTCGAATTCATCGGAATGAGTGACTGAATGTGAACTATTGTCGTTCTAGATGGGGAAAGCGGCGTCACAATTCTTGTCCGGAAGACGGGAGTTCGTTTTCCCCTTCATCAAGGAAACGAACACGTCGTCATCCAAAGGAAAAGCGAAAGACAAAACGGCAAAATCAAAAGCGCAGAAAGACAGTGGAGGAACCAAGGACAGTGGTGGTAAAGGCAGTAAAAAGAGTGGATCGAAAAAGACATCAAGCAAATCGAAGGGCAAGAAGGCTCAGCGTGACGAGGACTATGTCGATGAGGATGAAGGCGTCAATAACGATGACGACGGTGACGAGGATGATAGCCACGTCGATCAGTGTTTTGCCGAACTGAAGGCCTTGAGACAGGAGGTATGTCGTGTGTCGATGAGGATCATGCGTTGGAATGATGGGAGTGAAGTGATCTTTTTGGTTCTCACCCTTCCTCATCAATATAATCAGATAATCAAAAAAGCAGGCATTGCCCTGAGATGCGCCACGGTCTTTTCGGATTCCACTTTGGTTGAAATGGTAATGCTGCGTCTTGTACAAAGCTTCGTCGTATTCAGTCAAATGTTTCGAATTCTGATGTTCATGTGCCGGTGTTGTCCCCACTTTTCCCCCCCAAAAGGCTGAACGACTCCCAACTACGTCCGAGGAGCTATTGCTAATTCCGACGATCGATCAGGCGAAGGTGAACAAGTTTGGGGAGAATTTCCTGGCTATCACGAGAAAATATGCCGCTGCGAAACGAAACCGAACCAGTAGATCATCCGAAGCTACCACCTCGGCCGTCCAAAAGAGAACGTATGTGGCACGAGTTCATTTTGGTTGCGTGCGCGATTGGGAGTTACCTGCCCTTCCCCTTTTCCATCAAACTAACTTGATTGTTGCTGAAATCCGGTCTTTCCACTCCGTTTGGTTTCCTCCAAATCAGGACAAGCCATCATTTCTCAAAGATAGTGACTGGTATGAGAACAAAAACCCCGATGTGAAAACATCTCGCTTCCTTTTCCCTGTGTTCCTTGGTGTGTGTCAGGCACTCAAGTTGAGACCATGATGTTTTTTGATAAACCAGAATATTCCCTTACGGGCACAGGAACCAGCAGCAAGGCAAAGACGAAAACGAAAACAAGCACGACAACGACGACCACAACGATTTCCTCATCCTCGTCGTCATCGCAAAGGGGGGGGCTTGGGAGCATGCCTGTGATGAAGCTGAAGAGGAAATCATGATTGGAGAGGGGTTCTCCTTTATTTTATTATCGGAGTTTAAAATAGCTGTATTTGTAACTCGAGGACACTGCTTGCTGTTTCGTTTGTTTTTCGCTGTACTTCATGAGAGAGACCGCCCCCCCCCAACCTTGACATCGGACATTTAATTTGCTTGTTGTTTGATAGGGCCGTCGTCAATGGTCACAGTTCTCCTTTACTGCAACTACCAGCTTCTTCAAGAAATATTTGAGCAATTCCATCCGCGAGGACTCAACAATCTCCATTCAACAATTGGCGCGGCGGTTTGCCAGATTTCGAGGGATTCGAAGCGGTCAGCCAGTGTCCATCCACATGGACCAATGTCGCTGGCTTTGGCCTACACTGTGAACCTGAATGGTCAAAGCGCGAGCCCGAATTCCGGTCAACTAGTTCGTTCGTTGTGGAGCCAGCTAGTAGCAGCTCAGAGAAGGAGATGCTGGTGCGGCTCGTCGTGCAAGGGAGAGAATGGAATTCCATTGGATTGTGAGGAAGCTCACAATAATCAACGTGACATTCTGTTTTCAGTGGGTGCCATACTCGACATATGCCGTTCTTACCATGTTCCGGATCACCGCTCCTACGAGCGGTTGATGAATGAATACTCTGAATGCGATTGCGTTGGCGATTGTTGCGATCTCGTGTATGCTTAATCCAGGCATGGTATTTGTGCGTCTTGAATGTCTAATTGGAGCATGTGTTTCAATTTTTGATTCAGGAGATTTTGAGCCTCCATTTCTTGCAAAGTCCTTCTTGTCAAGGCCATTAAGTCACTCACTGGTTCGAATCGACACGAACAAACATGTATGGCCTTGTGTGTATAATATTGTTTTTGCACATCTCGAAATTTTACTCATGCGTATAGTTTTTCAGAGGGAATTTTGGAACTCCGATTGAACTCCGACCGCAGACCCTGATTTCCAGCTGTGCAGTGACACCTGCCTGTGCGACCAAGAAACTTGCAATTTGAACACGCAGTAACACAGGTTTGGGCACCACTTGTTGAGAAGATGAGGTTTCAACAAGCGCTGTTGCTGCAAAAGCAGCAGGTCGAGCAGGAAGACTTGCGCGAGGAGCGGGAAATGAGGTTCAACCCGGTCAAAGAAGCCGTCAACCAGCAATACGCAGTCACAAGGGTGAGTTTTGTATTCAATTCAATTCATAGGAGCCGATGGTGTCCTTTCGTTCACTTAAAAATGCTGCTCCATTTTTCCCCCTCCTCAGGCGTGGTTTGATCCGTTGACTCGCTCCCTCGAACGCGTGCGTATGAAGCAGCGCGACATGGCAATAGCTGCTTTGCGTGCCGGCGTCTCAGTTCCTGGAGGTAGTACGGCCGCCAACAACCACAGTTGAAAGGTCTGAAAGCTGGAAACAAATCTGCGCTCTGTGGGAAGGTGGAGGAGGCCGGACTGGCATAACGACCCGACCTCAACAGCTGCTTTAGCACCAACAATAGCATTTATGTCAAACTCAGCAGAGAAGAACATCAGAAACTGTTATACCGTGTGGTTCTGAGTGGAGGGCTTCGAACTACACTGACCACCCGTCGAACTTCTTGCAAGAAAGACCTCTCACATTGGACCAAACACCACCAACGCAATGCTTTTGAAACGTCCAAGTTCGCACTTCCTTTCTATGAACTTCATCTGTCTTGTTTCGAACATTGGAAGATGTCCTGTCCGTGTATTGTTGCTTTTGTAGAGTATGGTTTTGCATAGGACAGAGCCGAATTGAAAAATAAACTGTGCCCTTCGTTCTGTCTTTTGGTAACTTTCCGTCGTGAAATATAGTCTTCAAAGTTCAAACCTGTCTTCAAACAGGACCTCCGTACCCACCTCTGTGTTTGCCGCAATCTTCCCATTGATCATCACGGTTCAAGTAGTCCTCCCTATAGTCCTTTATTTCTTGATAATGGAGCAAAAGGTCTTGAATCAAGCCCGGGTTGATGAGTGTCGTTGTGGTTAAGACGGCGAGACCATCGGGCAAGGCCCTAAGGGTGATGGGTAGCGCCACGGCTGCATCCAGCGGAGATTAGTAAGGGAGATCGTCACGGAAGACTTTGGAATCCGCATTATTGTGTTACAGCCACTGTCAGTGAATTTGGATCCCCAGAGCGCCAACGGCCACCGGGCTCCTTTCGAACCACAATGTCCTCCTCCGTCTCCTCCGCAGAGAGCCACAAGCAGAAAGGAAACTGTGGGTATCGCTTATTACTCCGCGGTTTTGAATTGAAGCGGTTTCCGGGCGTTGTCGAACCTAGCTCTGAATTTCATCTGCTTTCAAGTCTACTTTGGTCAGCAGCAGTACGACGAAGCCATCCGCGAATACAGCACCGCAATTGTAAGTTTCATACCGTCCTTAGAACATATGCTGGATCAATCCTATGCCTTTTTCGCAACTGTCAAGGCTTCCAAGTCAAGTGGTTGACTTTCAAACGGTGACCTACCAACGCAGATTCAAAACCCAAACAACCCCATATACTATACAAACCGAGCTTTATGTTATTTGCGGACGGGATCATACGAACGGGTCATAACGGACTGTGAGAAAGCTACAGAGCTCGATGGGAATTCAGGTGAGTAGTTCATCACTAGTGGTTCGTGCCAAGGTTTTGACTGATTCTGGTCACCCCTAACATTTTTCAAATGAAATGGTTGAACATTTTGCCTCACTCGATGCGACCAAATCCCTCTCACATTCAACCTCGTTGTGGTATCCTAATCAGTGAAGGGGTACTATTTGGTGAGCCTGAATAACCATCAAGAAGTGTTTGGAATCTGCACGTCAGTACCTCATGTTTGTTGCATTCTTTTGGTTTTAGCTTGGGCAAGCTCTGACGGAGTTGAGTAGTCGGCTGAACGATGCGGTTGTGGCATTACGAAAAGGTGGGTCTGTTGGTTGTGGTCGTTCGACGTTCTCTTTTCGGGACATCGGTCATCCAGGTTGTGATCGTGTTCTATGCTCACTGCCTGAACCTTTCTCAATCCTCGACGAAATACGCTTTGCAGCCCTTCAACTGTCCATCGATCAAAAAGTTAGCTATTCAGAGGAAATCGCCCATGCTTTCCGAAGAGCAAAGAAAAAGAAGTGGGAGATTGCTGGTATGTTATTCACAGGCGGGTCTCGTTGATCAAGAATTCTGGGCTAAAGGAACTCATCGACATACACTCACTTTCTGTAAACAACACCGGCAGATAAAAAGAGAAGACAGGCTGATTCTGATCTGTATAGATATTTGACGGACCTTGTGGAAAAAGATAGGCAAAGGTATGAATACACACGTTTCTTTTCACCTCTCCACACCAATATCCCGCTTTCTCATCTTGCGTTCGACGCCGTACGCTCATGGTTGATACTGCAGGCAAATTTCCGAAAGTCGGGATAACCCGGAAGTCGTCGAAACAATTAACTACGAAATTGTGAGTATTTGGGAATTCAGCAAGTACTTGATGATGATTTAAGTCGATCTGAACAAGAAGTGAACATTATGCAGGATCAAAGAATGGAACAGATTGAAAACTTGTACGCCCAGATTGAGGATGCAAAGCAAAAGGTTTGTGAACAGATCAAATCACGGACGCCATAAGCTCTCAATAGCGTGCTCATAATCTGAAATGTTTTCATTTCTTCAGAGACATGAAGTTCCAGATTACTTCTGCGGAAAGGTATGCTTATACTCTACATGGAATTCGCTTTGATTATGTGATTGGTTCACACCGCCAACTGACCAAATACCCCGTCTCTTGTTTCATAAAGATCTCGTTTGAGGTCCTTGCGGTAAGGACTTTCGTGAGGGATTCCACGAAAAGCATTAGTCGCAGCAATACTCATTCATATGACAAAACATCTTCTCAATGTGCTAAACTACAGGATCCCGTAATCACTCCCAGCGGTATAACGTAAGTGAGATTGATGCTGTGCGCAGAGCTGTGTCCAGCTTATGATGATGGCGTTGTTGATGAGACTGAATTCGCGTGCGTTCTTCGCATAGGTACGATCGGACCGAGATCCTGTCGCATTTGAAACAAATCGGGCCTTGGGATCCTTTCACGCGCCAACCACTGACGGAAAAAGACCTCATACCCAATTTGTCGTTGAAAGGTTTGTTGATAAAAGGGATTTTTGGGGACTTCTGTTTTCCATTTTTCATACGAGGGGCTCAGATGTTGAACCAAATAATCATGGAATCATCTTTGTTGTTGTCGCGATGTTTGCAGAGGCCATTGACGAGTTTCTTGATAAGTAAGTGCCATGACAACCCCTATCCGTGTTTCATCTTTTTCACTCCCGCAGTCCGTCCCTTTTCACTTACACATGATATTTTGCATCCCTTTTATTTTCGATCTGTTTGCTAATCTTGCGAATTTAACCCGCCTCTCCAGGAACGGATGGGCCGTCGACTATTGAGTTTCCACCGTGGACAAAATCGCACCGTGAAACATCAAACTTGGCGCGACATACGCTCGGGGTCCGTACACGAAATATTCTCAGTTTGAAATTTCGCATTCAACCTTCTTTCGACCCATACTACCTTTTTCGGTCTTCCGTTCAAAGGGGAAACGTTTTCGAAGGCCTTCACTCCTGGGCAGCTTTTGGTCTTCTTCGTTCTTCGTTGTTGCTCTTTCTTGAAGCAATAGTGCATTCCGGCGTTATGAATTTGGACGGTTGGACTTTGGTGGCTGAACATAGTTTTTGAAATAGTGCACTTGTGTGTTTGTGTGTTTTATGGACATTTTCAAGACGTGATGGTTCATTGTGAAAAAGGAAACGCTGTGGTGGTAATGCGGTGACA
>JADGJF010000504.1:0-19041 GCA_027596845.1 Quaeritorhiza haematococci | reverse complement strand
CCACTCAACCCACCCAGCCCCGTGACAGAGAGCGGGATCGTGAGTACCGGTCTTATCGAGAGGAAGTGCCGCGGAGGGAGAGGGAGAGGGAGAGAGGCGGTGAAAGGGAGATGAGGAGGGATAGGGAAAGAGAGAGGGAAAGAGAGAGGGAAAGAGAAATGAGGAAGGAGAAGGAGAGTGGTGGAGGCCGCGACAAAGGGTTGGGTGCGGTGCATGGGTTTGCCATGAGGGAGCACAGGGGTGTGAGGGGTTACTAATTCCGTAGATGTGGAAGTGGGTGGGGTGACGCGAGGCCCCACGAAGATTACCAAGTTTTTCTGTTTTTTCTTTTTTCGTATATCATTTTCGTTTCCTTTATTGTTGTTATTTGCTTTTATCAGTTTATTGTTTTTTTTTTTGTTTTTAGAGGAGTTTATCAACGTATACACTACACTCCGCACAATCTTTGCTTTCCGCACAATCTTTGCCTTTTAGTTGCTTTCAAAACTGAGTGTGTCAATTCTTGTATGTTTCGGTGGGAGATTGGGGGATTCGGACGTTCTTGTTCTGCCTGCTGGTCGGGTTGGAAGGATAACGATGGCGATGGATGGCTTGTGGGGAGGGGAAGGACGGGTGGGGTAATGCGCGGAGTCAAGTTTTTTTTGGGGGGGGGTTGCGTGTAGTTGATTCTACATGAACCACTTTTTTTTCCATTTCTTTCTATTCCCTTTCTTTTGTTTTGCTTGTTTCGGGTTTGTTTGTACTTTTAGAGACATATATGGATGTAATGGTGGGGAATTCGAAGTGGGAAGGAGGTTGCATCTGTATCTTTTTTGAAAGCGAAATTTTAAAAATGCATGAGTACATTTCAGCTCGAGAATGGATGTGAAGCAGGATTATGTGTCAGGGGTGGAGGCGTGGTGTCGTGCTGTAGTGTTTTATCGATGGAATGTGGATGATTAGGAAAGAGGGGGAAAGAGAAAGAAAAGAGGAAGATATTCCCAGGATATGGGTTCGACGTTCCCGTATTTCCATATGAGCATCTTTAGTTGGAGAGTTTTTTTCCTCCTGGTTTGTGGTATATCGGTTCACCTGCGGGGAGAGAATCATATGGCAATGCAAAACCTTTTGATACGGAGTTATCCACGTTTATAATTCACATTGCATCTAATTTAATGTCTTCAGCTCCTTCTTGGGTTTTACTCCAAACTTTTGGGACCAGAGCGGGGAGCCGATTCAGTCATGATCAGAAAGAAGAACCGAGTTCCGTATCGAAAAGGCATTCCACTCTCCTTTTTTTCATATCGAAGCAAATTTAATAATTTGATATTGGCAAAGAGAAAAAAAGTACTCGAACAAGTACACAGCTAATTGAAATTCACGAGGATCCCTCGAACCTCATTCCATTGACTGAAGACCTCCACAAGCCACACATCTCAATATGAACAAATTCACTATTTGTTTCCCTTTAAATGAATCTTCCACGTAATTCTGTTTCCCATTTCGCCCACGAAGCGTGATGTTTTCGACACTCTGGATTTCGCACCATGCATGTCCCTCGCATCGGGACCACGACTTCATGGTAGGACGCAAGAGGGACAACGACGGGTCCAAGCTTGGGGGCGCTCCTCCTTCAGCTGTGACGCCCTCGCCGGCTTCCCAAAGACCACGAGGGGACGAAACGTCAAGGAATATGTGAGCACAGTATCCTCCTATATGCAGTCAACCCAAGGTATCCCAACCTTTTTCTCTTAAACTGAAAGAATACACCCAGACCCATACCGCCATTTCTTTCAAATTAACCTTCCAAACTTCAGATGGCAACCCGACAGACTATTGGCGCCTTGCAATTGCACACGAAGTGAAGGGTTCAATACGCTGTGCTTCGTTTGTAATTGTTTCTGACCTCTCTTTTTCTCGACTAAGCCAGAGTTTTTTTGTAACGGGATTCTCCATGTTTGTGCCAACCCATGTCATATTTCATTGATTTAAACATTCTTATACTTCTTTGTGAGTGCCAAGAACGATGTGTTTTTCGCAAAAGAAAAAGGGGGGAGCTGAAGATAAAAAGCGTATGGAAGACAAGACGAATACAAATGGGAACGTGTGATCCGGGATCGTGTAAGGGCTTGAAGGGATCAGGAAGGGGAATGTTGGAAAGAGGGAGAGGTGGAGATGGAGAAACAGGGGAAGGGAAGAGCGTTTTGTGTTGGGAGTAGCACTACCGAAAGCGGAGCATGAATATGAAAGGGTGGTGTAGAAGAGGAGAATGTGCGAAACCTCTGTTTTTCTCGGTCTCAAAGTTTCTCTCTGCATGTATGTGCGCTCCTTCGAATTCTGACTCTACAACGACCTCGAGCTCTTTCAGCAGGGCTGAAATAAACTTTTCCCCGACATCCACTCACGCCCTCACTGCTCCAGACTACACGTGGGCACTGCGGTGGTCCTGGACGATGTCCTGATTAACTTTCATCATTGTGTGTTTCTTTCTAAATAGCACTAAGGCGAAAAAAAAGTCAAATTGAATGCTTCTGTCGGCTTTCACCACCCCCGTCATCTGGTGTTTCACCAAAAGGCAAAAAGCAATGACATTATGTGCACCATCGTCCTTCATCCGAAGAAAATCCGCCCTCTCCAACCACCTGTATATCCCGCCTTGCACTTTGGACGCGTTATATGAAACGAAACATTCATTTTTTTTTTTTTGGTTGCCGACATGTCATAAGAGCAGCTCGACAAATTTAATATGTAGGAAATATGTAGGAGGATTTAGACATCATACACTCCCCATCACCAAAGAGAAATGAAAACGATGACATCCACACCCAAAATATACTCCGGGATCCATAAGGCTCGCGGATGTCACTACTCTCAACGATCTTGCTGCTCATGTCCGTTGTGCTGACATCGCTACTCTCCCTGCTCATGCTGCCCCGTCTCTGTCCCACCACTTTCAATGCTCGCTCGCTACCGCTCTCGCTGCTGAGATCATCCGAGTCCACATCATCTTCACCACTCCAAACCTCCGAGTCAGAAGGCCAATCCTCGCCAGCTTCGGCATCCACTAAGTCCCCTCCATATTCAGGGCAAACTTCGCCATACTTCTCGCTGCAAGCTTGACAATACCACCATTTGTGGCACAGCTTGTATCGACGGCGGCAAAACCCACAGATTTGCTTCCAACATATGCAACATTGCTCCAACTCTCCTTTTCCACATCTCGCGCAGCGCGGGAGGTCACAGAGATCGCATTTGAAGACCCAGGTGCTATCGTCTTGAGGCTCATCCTCCTCCGAATCTGACCCCACAAAATTCGTGTCGTTGCAGAAACACCTAGGACAGCACCATATCCCACAGTCGTGACAGGTACTTTCCAACTTCTGCTTCCGGCATCCTTCCCCTACTTTGTAGATCCAAGTTGATAGTTGAAACGGGCAAAAATCCCTTCCGCACTGCTCCAGCGTAAAATGCTTGGTTCCGTGTCGCCGTAGTTGAATGTAATCGTCATCATCTTGCGGATCGTCGCAATCTCTGCATACCAATTGCTTGCATGAATTGCAACGACGAACCAGGCTCTCAAAGCAATATAGGCAGCTGCGGGGGTTTGCTTTCAGGCGTGTCGTGCAGGCATGGGGCTGATTCTGGGTTTCAAGAAGGGGCTCACTCAAAGAATTCCGGCAACGCCAGCATGGAACCTGTTCAAGTTGGAAGAGAGGCTTCTGGGCCGGGACGATAAGACGAATTAGATCTTGTAGCTTCTCCACAGTGCAAAAGAGATGTTCCACTTCTTCCTCCTCCAAAAGGGGATCGTCCACGTAGTATGAGTTGCCGTGACCCGTTTCAGTTATGTCCAAGACCCGAAGTGCAGTTGTTTGCTGCTGAGTCTCCGTCCACCCAAGCTTGCATGCCCTCCAACAGACCGAATAACACCTTCGAACGAGGACACATCGAGGGTTTCATTGTAGCAACAGTGTTTGATCAGATGTAAAACGCCCTCTGTCGTTACGTTGGTGCCAGTGAGGTGAATGTGCCGAACTACGTTGCAGGTAAACCCGAGTTTTTTGATCCAAGAAATAATCCCATCATCCTGGATCTGAGGACTTCTCTTGAGTCCAGTCGTGAAATTCACGTTCTTCCAAATATATCGCGATGTGTAGACGCCGTCGGAGAACCGCTTGCAGATGGTTGCGAGTTTCAGAAAGCGAGAAGGGTGGACTGGGAAGAACAGCAAGAACCGCAACGGGAGGTCCGATTGAGGGTATACGGAAAGAAAGAGAATATACGAGAGGATTTCGATGGGGAGGCAGAGAATCGGATTCGAGAGCTGCGAGGTCTCCCAGTCCACAAATGGCCGCCCCTCAAGCATCCGTTTAGCCATGACTCGTCCCACCCCATTCATTTTCACAGACAGTTCGTCGATAGTGGCAGTGTTCATGTTCACTTTCACCTCCTCCAATGCGATTCTCGCCTGATCTTGCAATACATGGTAGTAAGAGCCCAACGCCGACACACAAACAAGCACACAATTGTCTGGAAGAGACGACTGGTCCACATTCACTGAGCATGTGCTGATGATGACGAGGAGGTACGTTTCTTGAAGAAATTCTGCCACTTTCGCTGCCTCCTTTTTCACCAGTTCAAGTGTCACGGATGCTGGATAGTCGAGCTTTACTTTTTTGGTGAAGATGATGAAGTCGGTTTGCTTGTCATTTTGAATCACCTGGCGATGGGAAAACGTACCCATTGGCGTTCCAGGACGTGGTATGAAAACGAAACCCTCTCGGTTAATGTCTTTATTGTTGCAAGCGTCATGATATGGAAGCGATGCCGATGGTAGGCGCTCCTGCACGAAAGCTTCTTCCATGGGCTCCAGCTTGATCTGCATCTACGGGTCGACATTTGAGGCAAACACAGCAGCCTCACCGAAAAACCTCTCCAGGGTGCATAAAGGCGGCAATAGATTCGATGTGAGATGATCGTGGAGCATCCAGGTCCTCGCCGCTTCATATGTCGCAGTGAAAACCTCAAAGTCATGATGGGATATGATACTGGTAAGTTTCTCACTCCAAGATTCAAAGCGGAAAAGTTGACGGAGCATCCCCTTGAGCTTGGGATCGTATCCTTGATTGACGAGGACCTTAGATTGCTCAAGTAACATTCTCGCAAGGATGAAGGGTAGATCAACAACGACGGTCTCTCCCTCGCCATCATCATCACAGTGTTTGACCAAAATGACAGAACCCCGTTGCTCCAAAGACCCGAATGTTGGCGACGTTGGATCCAATAAAACGCGTTGTTGTCTCCGCACGGGTATTGCGAGCAAAGCTAATCGCAGCAGAGTGCCTTCCAAACCGCTTATCCACCTCAAATATCTCAATCTGACACAACCAACGGCCTTCGCAAGAATTTCTGAAAAGGGCCACAAGTTCATCTCAACATCCCGATGCTCACGACATAAAAGAAGGAGCTTTTCGCACATTCTTGGTATGCCGCCTACGATCGCAAGGGATCTGTAGAAGGGGGTACATTCTCGCCACCGGCAAGCCAGTCGATTTCGTCTACCAGCCCCTCCAAACTCGAACAGTCCAGCAACGGAAGAGGCACTGATGCATACGCGTGGCTCGTCTGCGCGACGATACTGTTCAGTTCATTCATCGCCGTTCCGGCGAACACTGGGGAGAGGGGAGACGAAGTAGGGGCCGATATGACTGCGTTTGAGATATTCAATCCCAAATAGGTGCATCGGTCGGAGTTGCGGGCACCAAGTAATTGAACTCGTCGATCCCGAGTACA
Source organism: Quaeritorhiza haematococci (assembly GCA_027596845.1). Classification (NCBI taxonomy): domain Eukaryota; kingdom Fungi; phylum Chytridiomycota; class Chytridiomycetes; family Quaeritorhizaceae; genus Quaeritorhiza; species Quaeritorhiza haematococci. The sequence goes on along the minus strand of JADGJF010000504.1, from coordinate 13,269 downwards.
ACAGGACCTTCGGCGACGGCCAGTACGTCAGTATTCTTCAGTTGCGAAAGTCGATCCGTCCCATATTCCCATATTTTCTCGTCGAGAAAGTGCTGAAAATCCCGCCCATCACAGTCGGTGGTGTGAATATGATAACCGAAAAAAATCATGCGGAGAACCAAGGCGGCTTCAGGATTCTTGACGTCAAATGCGGTGGTCGGGTAGCCGTCGTTGTAGGTGACATAAAAGTAGAGAGTCGAGCTCGGCACGGAATCAGAAGTTTCGGTGTTGGACAAGCAGTTTTCGAGTTCTAAAAGGAGGCGGGTCTTGCCCATCCCCGGTGCACCGGCCACAATCTGAAAGGGTGTGTTTAGACGGGTTCGCGACTCTGATGGTAGTGAGAGTAAGTGAACAAAGGCGTCAAGGAGTTGTTTTTGCGCCTCTGGACGGTTGACGAGTTTGAGGGAACCGTCAGTCAGCCGTGACGGTACCCGCGGCGGGGTTGTTCGGAAGACTTGAAGGAGCTCGCTGGCCCAGGATGGGCGTTGCCTTTTGTGCGGCGGTTCGGGCGATGAGTTCATGTTGAGAGGATCAGAATTGTACGTTGAAACTGGACTGCATGTGTTTTCGCAACGGAGCTGTGTTACGCAGGTTGAAATTCAAAAGTGTTGAAGGGAACCAACTATCAACAGATTCATCAGCGGATCATTCAGAAAAGTATGGTTGTAATTATGTGTATATGATTATGTGAGCTTCATCTATAATACAGGGTGTATATTACTACTTCATAATACAAATGTTCCGCCTCCACTTTAGGGCCGAACCGTTCAGATTAGCTTGGCCGGATAAGGAAACGCGCAACTCACGAAAAGAAATTGGACAAAGGGTTAGACATCCCTGCCGACGTCGCATCTTTCTTCTCACTCTCGTCCTGTCGTTCGGCAATAGCAGCCTGCTGCACAGAAACAGCTTCGAATCCCCGTTGCTCGTTGGGTCCCTCGTTGTTGGCACTTGAACGTTCCAAGTCAGCCAAACTTCTCCTCCTCAGACTGAGCACCTTGATGTCCCCTTTCATCATCCTGTTCTTCCGCGTTAGGCTGATCTGCAACATTGCTTTCATTTTCCACTTTACTCCCCTCTTGTTCCTCTTGGATATCATCAAAATCCTGTAGCTGGGGCTGGGCATCGTTATGCTTCACCACATTCCCCGCAGACCCCATCCTATCCCTCGGCCCAATCCTTTCCGACCGATGCAACAGCTTCGCATCTTGATCGTAGTACTCAACCGCGAACCCGTGACGATCCAAAACCCCCCTCGCAAACCCATTGACTTCAGCAACACTCCACTCTCCCGCTGTTCCCTGCAACGGCCCCTTGGCACACGGTTTCCCCCTCCTCGATCCCGACCCACTCTCAACATAGAACGTATTTCCCGCCCGCGCGTGGTGCATTGCATGGACGTGTCCGAAGAAATACGCTGTCACCGAGTACCTCTGGAAAAGCTTCATTAGCTGGGGCATACGACCAGCACCCTTGCAAACACCAAGCGGGTGGTGGCCCACCACGAAGATGTAATGCTTGTCGTTATGGCGTTTAAGTGCAGATTCGATCCATCTTATGTGCTCTTTGATGGATTGTGCGTTCGGAACCCAACCTAGTTTGCGGAAATTGTTGGCTATTCCCGGCTCTTCCTTTTCGGAGGGCTCGTATCCGTACGCTATAAGCTGGGTATCGATGAAGATGAAGGCGGCTTTTTGTCGGTGTTGGTCTGTTGCTGCTTCGATCCAACCATCTGCGGATGATGCTGATGGGAATTCCAGGGTGACGACCTTTTCCCAGAAAAAGTCGGGATGGACCCAAAGGGAGTCTTTTTTCGAGAACTCGACTTGAGCGGTAGGATTCCCCCGCCAGTCGTGGTTTCCTTGCACAATGAGCCAAGGGATTTGGGTGATTCTACCGCGGTAAGATTGTTTCCAGAGCTTCCTGAATTTGGGATCGTTGATGTCGCGGACGCCATACCAGTTGTCTGTTTTTGGTGATATCGGTGGAGATCAGAAATAGCGATGAACGATGAGTGGATGTCCGGACAAAAGCAGTAGCCATACCGCTCCTTCATTGGAACATCAAACTCCGCACCATGGCCACCACTAGTCTACTACCAACTCCCGAAACAGAAGAGGGTCAAGTGAACTTACAATTACTTCCATCACTATAAAAGTTATCACCGGTCGATAAAACAAACTTCGGATTTGTCTTCTCCGCAACCTGTTCCATCGCCTCTGCAACCTGGAATCGCGCCTTTTCATCAGGACCGCCCCAGTCGCCCAAAATCAGAAAGTTTAGATTTACTTCAGAATCTGCGTTGGCGTTGAGGTTGCTGTTACCGTCGATATCAGCGCTTGAGACGGTTCTGATGTTAACGTCGTTGTTGGCCATAGCCGTCCACGGGTGGATTCTTACTGCAGGGACTTGGTGGAAGTGAAGGAGGAGGAGGAGGAGGAGGAGGAAGGATAGAAGAGCCTGAGCTCCCATTTGGGATGGCATGGTGGCAGGGAAAGCGGCGGTGGGGGGACCGGTGGGGAGGAAGAAAACAGGTGAAGGCGTTTGGAAGGCCTGGGCCGGGATTGTCTCTCTTTGTGCGGATCTTTAGCCGGGACATATATACCGCAGGTTCTGCGTCTTCACATCACATATGCATACGCCGTGCAGCCCGGAGTGGCGGGTTCGAAAGATATACCCAAGATCTTCGTACATTTGTCTCAAGATCTGAAGGGGATTTGAGATGATCAAGGCATGAGACGGGCAGTAAAATTTGGGAACCCGACTGCGATGGACATCACATCCCACGAGGAATTCCTTGCGCACGCGCGCATTGGTTCTAATATGGTCTTCGGAGTTTCACTGTGCTCCTTTCCTGAATCTACCGGTTTTCCTGTGTTGACATATTTCGAGAAGAAAACAAAAGAGATAACAAAAACTGTCGGCAAAATTGAAGAATTTTTTTCTCTTTCCTTCTTTCCTAGTCATTTTTGGGTTTTCCATTTGGTATTTTTCATATATGATCGCCCTTGATTGTGATCGGTCTGGAAAACTCCAGTCGCCCATTCACTCTCCTTTTCGTTAAACACTCTCTAAGTTTCCGTGTCCAGATGCTACATCTAAAGTATTCTAAGGGTTTACCATTCACAATGGAGTTGACATCTGCATTCACGAACTCAGATTGGTCGGAGTTTTGATCCAACGCCACCAGTACCAGCCTACATAGCTACCACTCAGGCACCTGCTTAGGCACCACGGCAGGCGGTAATCTCTCTATCGTGTCCGCTGCGTGCAGATGGTAGCGAAAGGTGCCATCCAAGATCATAACGCAAACATCACAGATATTCAGGATCTGACACTCGTAACAATGGTTGGGCGGGCTTGAAGTATCTCCATCACACGCCCCACCCTGACTTCTAATCTTAGTCTTGATAGCAGGGGAATCTACCGTTTCCGAGAATTACGCAAAACCAGAACCTCCACCACATCCATTAGATTGATCGGAGTTCCAGCGGCGCGCGGGTACTAGTAGCGGTTGGGGCTGTGGTCCAATGACGTAGGCGCTCCGCTCTCATCAACCTCTATTTCCATCAAAGTCTTTGAATCACAACCGAAATGCGTTTTCAGCGATTTTGGGTAAGCAACCGTAGGCCACATCTCCCGGCACCAATAGTTCGCGGAAATCCCTCATTTCCAAATCCAAGTAATTTCGAGGATTTTCCTGGTTTCTACGTCGAACGAAGATCAACAGCGCAACCACCGGGAGAGAGGGAAGAGCACATGGAAGAGTTGAGGGAGGGCGCTCACACAACCCCACAAAAAAATTCCCATCCACCAAAATTATTTCTTCGAGTGGTGAAATATCACACGTGTAATTTTATCACCCTCTTGTAATTTTTGCCCTCCCAATCTTCGACTTTCATAGCGACTCCATAGCGACTTCCACTCTGACTTCCACTTCCACGAACGCACTCAGCGCGGTCATGCATTAGAACGCATGCAAAATACAGAGTGGAATGGAAAACGTGGATGCTCAGATGCTCAAGGGCAGAAGCGCGCGCGAAATTCTTTGATCAAAATCCCTGTAAGAAATTTGCATGCAAACACACCTTGTTGTTTATCTCGCATTTGATTTCCCATTTGGAAGTTGGAAAGAGATATCCGATCGAGATTCTTTCAGTGGCGCCGAGTAAAGTTGCCCATTGGGCGCCATGTTGCCCGATTTGCGTAAACCCCGCTCGGTAAATCCAAGCAGGAAATAGCGCCACGACCTGATACACTCGCTCTTCGTGGGTCTGTTCGTGGAATTGGATATATAGCGCGGACGTTTGCTGGATTCCACGCTCCTGCTGAGCTGCCATTCCCAACTCTTTGCTTTCGTCGACGGACGAAGTCCTACGAACTCTCAATACCCATCCATACCCACCATCCAACACCATGATAGCCTGCTCCTTCCTCACCTTAGTATTCCTCCTCCGCTTCGACGGCGTCCCCGCGATCGGACTTGCTCGTCGTCAAGATCACAGCTACACTTACGGAACATCACCAAACAGCAATGGGGAATTTAACTTTCTGATTCTTGGGGACTGGGGTGGGCCTGATGAAGAGGCACGAGTGCTTGTGGGGAATGCTATGGAAGCGGTTGCGACAACGACGGATTCCAAGTTTGTTCTCAGTACTGGTGACAACTTCTATTATGGCATTGATCCAAGGGACGGGACAGATTGTACGTTGATCTTTGCTTCTTTTGATGTTTGGGGGGTGAAGGGGGCGGGTCTGGGTCGTATTGGGATGTGTGATTTGAATGTCCGACTTCTTAGATCTGATCGACTGGGTTTCTAATCTTCGTGTGTCTCATCATTCTCTTGCACCTGTTTCTCGTTTCTCCCCACCACAGACTACTGGGACGGCATCCGCGACGTCAACGACATCAAATGGACTAACCTCTGGAAAGACACCTACCGTGGCAAACTCTCCGAAATCCCCTGGTACGTCGTCCAAGGAAACCACGACTGGCGCGGGAACCCTCACGCTCAAGTCCAGTTCGCGCAAAAAGACCCTCTCTGGGTGCATCCAGACTTCTTCTGGGAAAAGGTCATCCCTCTCCCCAAATTCAACTCAACAACATCTGTAGCGGGTCGCATCGAAGTACCGCCAGAGCAGCAACAACAACAAGAGGCCGCATTCATCTTTATTGATACCCAACTTCTCGCGTACGGATACGAGCCGGATGAGAAGGAAGAGCCTGGGTTGACCGAGAACTTCCGGAGACTTGGGTGGGTTCCTCACGCACAAACAATCGAGGCACATTTCAAGTGGATCGAGAACGCTCTTGAGCGGCACAAGGACAAGGCATACACGTTCGTTGTTGGACATCATCCCATTGGTGTCTGCAAAGGGGAAGGGTTGGTCCCGTCGCTGATGCAGATGTTCCAAAGGTACCAACTTACGGCTTACTTCTTCGGTCACGTCCACGCAATGGAACACGCACGAGCCGAAAACACCTTCTACGTCGAGAGTGGTGCTGGTTCCAAGCGTTCTAAACCGTGTCAGGATGGGCCGTTATCACAGACGCCCGGAGCATGGAGTGTCGGTGGAGTTAATGGTTTCGCGAGGGGGGTTTTGGATCGTGGGGGGTTCTCTGTGGAGTACTATGATCAGGATGCGCAATTATTGCACAAGTCAGAGCAGATTGGGCCGAGGGCTATGGCGAAGTTGACGGCTAATGCGGGGCAGCAGGGTAATGGGAGTAGTGCGGGGAGAAGCAGTGGGATCGTGCTTCCGTATCAGGTTTTGTTTGTACTAATTTCCTTCTTTGCGCGCGTTATGTATGTACAGTACTAATAACTTAGTTCGAGGTACCCTTTTTATGTAATTTAATAATAATAAACCCCCTATTTATTGGCCTTGAAACTTGAAGAGCCTTGTTCTGAGTGCCAACTCCGACGACATCGCATGTCATGCACAAGGCATTCAATAGTTGATCCCTGAGAATGAATCTGGTGTTTCGGGCAACCCCGCCGCCTGCATCCGCCTGCCAACCTCCCAGGTTGCGCCAGATCGCCGCCAATGTTTTCGAAAGTTTTGCGTAAATGCCAATTTGTAGTAGCCATGGAATTTTTTCTGCGTAGAGGTGGCGCGCAGAGGTGGCGCGCGAGTGCTGGTCTGGGTTCTAGCGCACATGGATATGGCATGCACAAAGGTGGCATAACCATCGCGCTCCTCTGCAGTAGAAATGCTGCGTAAATTGAATTCCCGACGAAAACCCCGTCCTTCCGTCCTTGTCAACCATGGGCCCCTCAACTCACAGAGGCGATACCAGAAAATGCTCACAACAGCTTCGGCGCTATCACTGATCATACTGCTCCAATATGTCTGCAACCCCACATCAGCGCAACAGTCAAGACGAAACGACGCGGCACTGGAGTTCCTGATCATCGGGGACTGGGGAAATCCGAACGGAGTTGGGCAGCATCAAGTCGCGCAGGGCATGGAACAACTGGCTGCACGCACATCTCCGCAGTTCATCATTTCAACAGGGAATAACTATTTGAGTGGTGATCGATGTAAGTGGTTTTCTGTCGTTTGATTTCCTGTGCCATGCGGAAGAGAGGGTTCTGTTATTCAATACTCGACTTATCGAAATCAAAACACTAACACGGTGAATTCACAGTTTCCTATGACGGGGTGAACAGTTTGAACGATCCGAAATGGTCAATACTTTGGAAACAAACCTACCGCGGTGCCCTAACACAGCTTCCATGGTGGGTCACTTCGGGCCCGCGAGACTGGAGCGGCAAGCCTAAAGTTCTCACAGAGTACTCCAAAATCGACCCTCGCTGGACATACCCCAACTTCTTCTGGGAAACCGTCATCCGTTTACCCGCCGGTGTCCGCGGACCAAACGGCCAACTACAAGAAGCCGCCTTCATCTTCATCGACACAAACCTTGTTCATTACGGATACGAACCCACCCAGGAACGGAGGATGGCTGCCAACTTTGTGAATCAAAATTGGACACCGCAAAGACGCGCTCTTGAAGATCAAATCAACTGGATCGATTCAACGTTGGAGAAACACAAGGACAAGCCGTTCGTTTTCGTTGTCGGGCATCATCCAGTCGCCATGTGCAGGCACAGCGGCAACATGACCAGACTCTATGAGATCTTTCAAAAGCATCGCATAACGGCTTACTTGTACGGACACGTTCGTACGTTGCAGAATGGGAAGGTTGAAAACACTCTTTATGTGAACAGTGGGGCCGGATCGGTTGCGGGTGAGAGGTGTCCTAATCGGGAGGTGAACGACGTGGAGGATGTGTGGATCGGTGAGAGAATGCGTGGGTTTGCGAGAGGGGTTTTGGATAGCCGTGGGTTTAGAGTGGAGTATCATGATCATACGTTGAGGTTGATTTTTTCGTCTGCACTGGTGGGGTCCAGGATGGGTGATGGTGGCAGCAGTGGGTTCAGCATCACTATTCGGAAAAACGGAGCATCATCATCAACTGGGTTTTCTTACTTTTGGTGCGGCTGGTTGGGTGCATTGACTTTGTGGTTCATCATCTTGGCTAGAAACAGGTTGTGAGAACGCTAAAACAAGCGAGACATGTCGCTGTCGTTGTTCGACATGTCGTACAAGTGTAACGACGTGAATTCAGAATGGAAACAACTGAGGGAGTCTGTGGATGTCCACACAAGTGACTACGGACCAGACGACATCGTAAACTACTTGCACTCAACGAGGACAGGGGAAACGCCAACGTATTTGTCTTCTGCGAGGTTGGAAATCCCCATGGGGAATTGCAGATTGTGCGGCGACATGCCACCGTTGATTCCACTTTGAAATGCCCGAACAGCACCGCCTGAGTTTACATGTTCATCACGTTTGAAATAGTGTTGGTTGTAAGGGGGTCACGTATTTTGTCAAGCGAGTGTGATATGACTTTTTAAAGCTTCAAATGTCTATGTCTTGCTTCCAACTTTGATATATACCAGAGAATAAGATGGAAGCAGAGACATTGTAGATCCAGAGCGACTCCATAAATCCCCGCCGCCATGTTCCAAGCTGACATCGAACCTTTCGAATGAGTTACTTCGTCGGAGTTTCTTCCATTTCTTGGCCTTTTTTTCCGCGTTTTTTTCTCCCTTCTTTTTTCTTCACGTTCTTTTTTTCGAACATTTTTTTTCGCCACGAGAAAGAACTCAAACACGCGTTTTTAGCACGAGCGCCAACGACGGCGGGTGACGGCGGTGACGGCGGCACACGTGCGAGGAATGCCCTCCAATCCCTCCAATTGCGGTCCACACGTGCGGGATGAGCGGCGGTAACCAGCAAGTTTGCATGCCAATTTTTTCAAACCAAGTTACACACCGTGGCATGAAAACCACAGAAACCCGTGAGTTCTATTTTCGCGCCGTGATGATGCTCGTGGAAAATTCCAATCCAGCGGGAATGTCGCAAAAGATGGATTTTATACAAAAAGAGAAGGTTGGAATTACTCACGCGAAAGGGTTTTTTTTTCACCTATGTGAAGTCGGGGGTTTGGTCGAATTGCAGTGAATGGCGCATATAGAGGAAGCATGTTCTCAATCCCCAGGCACAGACCCGCACGAGGTCTAATGAGAGTACTTGTCAGACTCTCCGCCGCATCTCTGTTCGCATTCATCGTCTTTTTTGGAAACCACGACGTCGTGCCAGCCGCCCCCGTGCCAACACAGGCGCCACAACCGCAACAGCACGACAAGCTCGATTTTCTCATCATCGGGGATTGGGGAATACCAGATGGAGAAACGCACATCCAGGTCGCGCGGGCTATGGAGCAGGTGGCCAGCTACAGTGACCCTCAGTTCCTTGTTTCCGTTGGTGATAATTACTATGAATCTAAGAAGATTAAAGAACGTACGTACAGCATTTCAGAACTCCCCATTCCCTTTGTCTTGATCTCGAAAGGGAAAGTCGTTTGCCTGACATTTGCATGACGACACATTTCGCTAACTTGAATTTGCACCGCTTTGCTCCACAGTGAATTATGGGGGTGTGCAAGATGTCAACGACCCGAAATGGGATCTTGTTTGGAAACAAGTCTTCACGGGCAAGATATCTCAAGTACCATGGTACATCGTTCAAGGAAACCACGACTGGCGATCGAATCCACTCGCTCAAGTGGAGTACTCCCAAAAAGACGCACACTGGGTCCATCCATCCTTCTTTTGGGAGAAAGTCGTCACCTTGCCGCCAATATTATCCCTGCCATCCCAATCTCAAGAAGCCGCATTCATCTTCATCGACACACAACTTCTCGCTTATGGGTACGAACCCTCGGAAGAACAAGAACCCAACATGGCCGCAAACTTCCGCAAACTCGGTTGGTTACCCGAGCGACGCACACTTGAAACGCAACTGGCCTGGATCGAATCCGCACTTGAACGCCACAAAGACAAACCCTACATTTTCGTCGTCGGACACCATCCCTTGGTTGCGTGCAAGAGCGAAGGGCAAATGGATAGGTTGTTGCCGATTTTGATGAAGTATTCCGTCACAGCATACATATTCGGGCACGACCATGCACTTCAACACGTTCGAATCGAAAACACCTTTTTCGTCAAGAGTGGGGCGGGTGCGAAGGGAAAAGACTCGTGTGATGATGGGATGAAGGAAAAGAGGCGGATGTCTTGGGCTCCGGAGAGGAAAACAGCCGGGTTTGCACGGGGGGTGGTCGACGCTAATGGATTTTCGGTGGAATACTATGATCAGAATGCTAATCTTATCTTTGCATCGGAAACGCTTGGTCCGAGACGTGTTGCTGTAGATAGAATAGACTAGAAAGTAATTTAGTTATATCCCTTCAGAGACCACTATTTATTCAATGCAAACCGTATTTATTCAAAGAAAAGCTCATTATTGTACATGAACAGTCTCTGAAAAAGTAAGAATATTCCGTTTGGACGCTCAAAGTTTGGAATATGATCTGATAAGGGACGCGGAATGTTTACATAGTTTGAGTCAGAAACGATGTGAGTTGATTTGGTGATTTGTTGGGATATATTAGACTTTCCGCACTGCGTCCAGGCAGCATATCCTTTGCCAACGCCTGCCTTAATGACCAGATTGAGGAGATCATCCCGACCGGACTTTAAGTTCCCTGACACACCTTCTGTACAGAACTTGTCCTTTCCCTCTCTTTGTTTACCTTTTCGCGCAACAATAAGCGGGGTCTGAAGCGGGGTTCGAAATTTCGATGCAAAGGGCTTAGGATTTCGTACTCAGCTGTCAAAGTTCGAAAAGTGGTCACAATCCAGTCAAGCCCCCATCCCTCATTATTGTTGGTGTCCGCATCTCCTAGTTTTCATCAAGACCGTCAGGCGATGGTGAATTGCTGAATGCGTCGACGGCGACGGTGTGCTATCCCTTCATTCACCACGTTTTGAACGTCTCGCGGATGCGTTGTAATTGATAGGGAACAACACGGCGGCGGCGCCTTGGATGTAACGGTCACTTTCAGTGTTGGGAACGGTTCAAAATGTGTGAGCGATGAGCTACTTGATTTCTGGAAGTTATCAAAGGAGATGAAAGCGAATGTTTCGTGGATGTATGCATTTAGAGCCTTGGTATCGGTCAACGGGAGTTTCGCTCGATTCTGCTAGCGACTGCACGAAAATGGCACTCTGTTGGGCGGCAAGGAAGACTTGGTGAAGATCCAAGTTACAACACACCAGTATTGTTCCCACAGTCGAAACCTTCACCTCAGCCAGCAATCCGTCCCCATCACCACATTCCACCCGATTTCCCGACAACTCAACACCAAAATGGCACCCTCCGCCAACCTCTCCGTCAACGCCCCACACTCCAAATACTTCCTCCGTGTCCGTGAATTCCTGCGGACGTTGGAACAAGATACCCAAACTTTCATCGCCGTTCCATCCAACCATCAATCTCCTTCTTCGAATTCAGCATCCTCTGCCTCCTCCTCGCGGGCTGCGAGACCCAGTTCACAGTATTTTCCAACGACGATAACGACGGGAGAACTAATTGAGAGAACAGTTAATTTTCTGCTTTCTTATCGTGAGGAGTTTGGAGAGGAAAGGTATAGTTTCTTTTGGGGGGGTTTTCATCACTGGTGAACGTGATGGTGGATGTTTGTGCGCATTCTTCTATTTCTTCTTGATTGCTGAAGGCGTTTTCGTTTGCTCGCAACACCCTTTCACTGAATACCTTTTTGTTTCAACCTCTTTCTACGATTCTGTCGCGTGCAATTAGCGAGAATCAATTCCCTTGGGCGATTCCATCGTACAACACAACATCCGATCAACAAAATAACCATGATCCCGCTCGTTACGAGGGCATCACTGAATCCTCACCCACAACGTTTCCAACCACCACCCAAGAAGACCTGAAAGTAAAACAGAAAGAAACCATCAAATCCCCGCCGCGATCACATTCAAATCCATTCATCGACGAGTCGAAAGAATGCACTATTTGCCTCGAATTGATCAGTTCAGGCGAACATGCCATTGCTCGGTTGATGTGTGCACACGAGTTTCATTTGAGTTGCATTGGATCATGTTTCAATAGCACCGGTAAGAATGTCACAGATCACCCGAAAAGAAGCATCGGGAGATATTGCTTTGCATGACTTTCGCTCATCATCTGAAACACTTTCACTACCAGGAACGATGCAATGCCCCAACTGCCGCAAAATCCAAGACAACCAACCCGGTGGATGGAAATACGCAGCAGGAGCCATCAGAGGTCCCGATACGAATCCGTTTGCTCCCTTCTCGACATCGAACGGCACCACCGCATCCGACGTAACAGGATTCGATGCTGCATCCGCGGTCTTGGTGTCGGACCGATTAAGTCACGCCGCTGCTCGATTTTTCTTTGGTCGTGCTGCTGCGGGGTCGGGAATTGCATTCGGGCGGAGTGGACGTAGAAATGGGGGTAGTCCTGCGCGTGCTAGTGGAGGAGGAAGGATGGACTTTGAAGACGGTGAAGCGTTTGAAGACGAGCTCGAGGAAGAACGACGTTACATCAGTACCGTTTTGCATGGTGGAGCTGGAGAGGAAATCCGACTTTCAAACCGACTTCAGCAACAACAAGAACTTCCGGCATCGTTTTCAAGTTCTGAGGGAGATCCCTTCCGTGGAAGAGCGACCACAAGAACTTCCCAACAACCCGAGCAATACCAACAACCGTCTGGACAGCGTCGCCAAAGACAACGAAGTCGGAGTTTTGGACGACGACCATTATCGTGGGGTGCCTCTTTGCTTCGGATTCCTCGCCCATCACAGACTCAGCAACAGCCGCAACCGCAGCAGCACGCGCAGGAAGAACAACCACCCCAGCGCGTGCGTCCGTGGTCCGCTATGGTATACCCCAATTCATCCTTCTCATTACACGTAGCGGATACGACGTTGCGACGAAGAAGAAACCACCAAGCCCAGAATTGGCGTGAAGGCTCTGATTCTCATGGAGCAGGCTCCGCACCTTTATCATCATCATCATCATCATCGTCAGGGATGTGGAATAGATTCCTCAACAACAGCTTGCGCGCACAGCGACTGCAACCAGATCAGCATTGGCCAGGTGTTCATGCACATGCTGGTGTGGCGGGTGAGTTTGAGAGCGAAGGTGACAGTCCTCGTGCGGCTGCTGGTGTTCCTCGATCGCCACAAGCAGGGCTGTATCCTGAGGAGTGGAATGATGTGAGTTTGGGTGGTGGGGTTCGGGTTACCCTGCACTCACTGATGTCACCACCTAGAGGAGACGCTGGACAGTCAAGGCGGAGGGGAATGGGTGAGAATGGGAATGGGGCGAACCAGACAAGAGCATTGGATACGCCGGAGTGGCTCGAGTGGCTACGGGAAGAACTCCATGCTCCACCTATGGCGAGGTTTGCACCTGGTAGTGGAACATCTGATTCGCCATGGTCTCAGCAACATCAAGGTAATTGATCATCTAGGAAGTTGGGCAATGGAACTATTCTAGTCTGATAATGATTTCATCCTGATTCGCTTTCCTTCTGAATTCACCATTCACAATGCTCGTCCAATCCTCATCTATCCGACTTTCACTTCCTAAAAGCCACCCGCGCGAACCCCACCACGATACCCACCAGGAGGAGGTCACCTCCCCCCCCACCCCCCACCGGCGCCGCCGCCGCCGTTTGCGCCGGCGCCCCCCCCGCCCCCGGCCGCGCCGCGGGGGGCGGCCCCGCCGGACCCCCCCGGGGCGCCCCCCGCGGAGGGGGGG
>JADGJF010000503.1:0-19087 GCA_027596845.1 Quaeritorhiza haematococci | reverse complement strand
GTTCGGGCCTTGTCCGATCAAAATCTCACCATGGATCCTTGCATCTTCAAGCCATTGAAGTTGGTAATATATAAGGGGCTTATTTGCGACGGGAAGCAGGGCTTTTGGGAGGTTCTCTTCCTCTGTCAAGGGGTATAACCTGTGAAGAGTTTAAGTCCAAGATCGACGAGTGGGGGGCCGGGTGAGAGGTGCAGCAATACTTCGCCAATCTTCACAGATTTATCAACATTACCTGTTCCCGTATCCAGCCATAATGACGGCCTAATAATCAAGTACGGCATTTTGGTTCAATTAGACCTTGCCTGAGATCGTGGTAGTGGAGAGATGCTTTTACCCATGACAATCTAGAACATTGAGTTAGTTAATTACCTGGAATTCGGTAGGGTGCACGATGGTCATAGGACCTTTGCTGTCGATGGAGAACATGCTGGGAAACCGCTTGCAAGCGCTCAGAGGATTGCCTCTTATACTCGTCACAAAGAATTAACGACTGTACGACCTTGTGTTCTGCCTGCTACCGTCTGGTTCCAAACCTTCCAAACCCATCCCACCTCAGGCTCCTTTTTTATGCCAGGATTTTTGATTACGTGTTTGTAATTCATAAATTGGTTCGGACATTTCAGTTTCTTCGTTGCTGGCAATTCATCTGTTATTACATTTTTCAGTCAATACAGAATCAAATCACTGAAAGCCCTTTCCGTCTCTCCCTCTCGTGCTCTAGTTGCCGGCGCATCCTCCAAACTTCGCAAGGGTCATTCATTTGTTGTAATATTTAGCAATCATTCCGTCCGGCGGGGTCGTGTCAACCTGCTTTTTGCCAACCTCGTCCCAGTTGGTGCTGAGACACGTCCCGTTGCTTTCCACAAAGCTCTTGACCATCGCTCTACGTACATCCTCGTTCGCGTCCTTATAGATCTGCTGGAACAGCGAGTTCAATGCTTGTTCTCCTTCGGGCTTCTCCTCTTCCACCTCCTTTTCCAATTTGTCCCAGTTCGGTTTCTAAAAACCAAGTAACCGCATGATATTAGGAAACGCGTTAGAGGAGAATCAATCACCATAAAGTCTTTCTGGTTTGAGTTTACATACCCTTTTTGCCGAAGAGGGATATGTGGGCTTCTCCGCCGTTGTAGTACTTGCAATCTGACCAACAATTGGGTCATCTTCGCCTTCCAGAGTCCCCCACTTGAGACCGAGCCGCTTCTTCTTCAGTTTGATCTCAATCTTCGTACCTAGAACGGCGTACTTGCTCTCCGTGGGAACAATTTCGTGCGCGAGGGGTTCCAGTTCCATGGAGTAGTCTGACCCAGTCGGGAGCTTGACGGTCAAGGAAAGGCTCTTGTCGCCGAAATCGATCTTAACAGTATCAGGTTTGACATTTTTGATGAAAACAGAGACAGTGACAAAGTTTTCACTCTGGAACCATTCGTGGCGGACTTTCGGGGGTGGGAGGAAGGATGCCGGTTGTGGGATGGATGCTGGGGCAGATTCACCGACTTGTTGTTGCTCTGCCTGCTGTGGTTGCTTGGGTTGTGGGGGTTGACTGGGTGCGGTGGCTTGAGCGAGTGTTGGTAGTGCCTTGGCGCCTTTGCATAAAAGCGATTAGTTAGAATGAGTCACAGAGCACATGGCAAGAAGAACTAGGACCCACTTTCCTTACCTTTCTCTTCGCACTTCTTGATCCATTTGGGAGCAACAGTGTCGTCGGGCTTGATCTTCAAGGCGGTTTCAAACGCTTGCCTGGCCTCTTGGTATTTCGCGAGTTCGAACAAGGCCAAACCCTTCCTCACATTGGCTTTTGCGGCAGTTTCCTGCTTCCCTTGGGCGAGCATGATCGCGGCATCGGCGTCGTCTTTCGACTGGACATACTTCTTCAGCTTGAAGTTAGCGATCGCGCGCTTGAGGAAGTATTCGGGATTTGAGGCGTCGACCTCGATGGCCTTGTTGTAGAGTTCGAGGGCAGCGTCAAAGTCCTCGTCAACAAAGGCGGAATTCGCCTGGGAGAAGAATGTTTCGGCGTCCTGGGTCATGTCTGCGTTCGTCGAGAGTTTCGGTCTTGGATTTGGAGAGCGCAGCGGAGTTGGTTTTCTTGACCTTCACCACGGGTTTTCTGTGCACTTCTGTTGTACACCCAACGTCTTTGACTAGAGCGTTGTGTGTTCTTGAGAACACCCGGAATTCACCACGGCGCCTGTACAATTGTAACACGAGTGGTTCCAGGGCAACGGCAGTCAACAACAGTCTTCTCCAGACTGTTTGACATCAGCAAGATGGACGCCGCAACTAACTATGATGCCGAACAGCTCTTCCGGAAGCACTCAATTGCAGAGTTGGCTACATTGGAAGCCAAGATCCGGTATGCCCTGCCCTACCAGGTCTTCAATGTGCAGCCTGACCGTCTGTCTAGACCTTTGCTTGCTAAACCGATGCTTTCCATCTATGGTAGGGCCGACATTGAACGTAAGAAACAGGAACTGCGGCTAATGGTTGGGTATGAATAGCGCCGACGACCTTCTTCTCACCAAGAGTTAAACTTAGAACCTTATCTTACCTGGGTTTCCTCTCCTCGTCAATGGTATGCACTGCGTTGGAAAACAGCGAGCGCTACCGTGACTTGATCGATGCCGCAGATTCCATTCAATCTATGCGTAAATCTGCAACGGCTGTTCAGGAAATGTTTGACAAAATGCAGCAGTCTTGCGATATACAGAGCCTCAAGAGGAATATTCAGCAGAAGGCATACCAGAACCGGGATCAGGCTGCAGGTTGGTCAAGTGATTCCCTCGCAGAATGCGTCCACGTGGAAAGATTCTTAACGACAACCTCTCTGTCTGCCCATTTTCTACTGTCTCTCCTGGTTTGCAGAAGACAAAAAGCGGCTCTTATACCCCATCGCCGCGCAAATAAAGCTTTTGGTTGATACCCCTGAACAGGTGAGGTTCTCTCGCTGCTGATTTGGCGTTCTGGCAGGCTGGCCCCGTGTGATTCGGATAACATGGGTGTTGTCCTCTTCATCGTGCTTCATCTCAAGATATCATTGTCTTGTTATCCCATCCTTCACAGATTTGGCACGCTATGGAAAATCACCATTACCTCCGCGCAAGCCGTCTTTATCTGATTGCAAAACTTGTTCATAAGAATCTACAATCCACCAAGGAAGCTGCATCTCTCAAACTTTCGGTATGTGTTGCAAGTTTCGAACAGATAGATTACCCCATGCGAAAAACAGTGCGCTTAACCATGGACCTGCTCTACAAGACATCCTTCCCGGTCATTCAGAGGCAATGGGATGCAGTAAGCCATTTTCGAGGCCAAATTCTCCAAAAGTCAACTGCGCATCTTAAGGTTGTCGGTCGCAGCGATCAGGTGCGTTCAGCTGTTCATTATTTCCTTCACGTTCCCGCCATATTCCTTTAAGATATGATTAACTCACATGCATCCGCCATCGTAGCTGACGGAAACCCTCTGTGCGATCATGCTGCTTGACAACTCGACCCCACGTGCTGCTCTCGACAAATTCCTGGGTACACGCAAAGTCGCAATCGTCGAGTATCTTGCCAACTTTGAAAAGACAACAACGATTCTGTCTGAGCATCTTCGTCAGGTTGTGAAGCTCGTTGATGCAACACTGAGGCAGGTGGCGCAAGTGTTTATACAGCCACAATCCCCACAACAAGCGCACAGATCACCATTGCCCGGCGCCCATAGTGCTAGCAACTCAAATGATGAACGTGGGGAGCCTATGTCGTTGTTCGAGACGTACATTCACAGTTTGAGGAAGAGAGAGCCTCTGGATCCATCCCGAAGTGGGCGGAACGGTATCATAGGTGATGGAAGCACAGGCGGCGGGAGCTCGACGAATCTCATTACGGGCTTATACTCCGAAACAGCCAATGTTCACATCGTCTTCCGTCACCTCCCATCTTCTGTGCAAAACTATACACCATTCCTCAACGTGGGAATCGGGAGCGCTACCGGGAGAGACCTCACCCAGGCGGTGGTACGTGAAGCTGTCACCGCTTGGTTGAAGGAGGTTGCCGAGGAGTTGAGAAAGGGTGGGTATGGAGCTCTCAAGACGGTGGATGCTGGGGCGACCCTTGCGGCTGTACAGAAGTCGGTTTTAGAGGCGATTTATGAACGAGTCGCGGGTACAACAACAACCGAATTGCGGAACAGTGGGAGCACCAAACCGCATGTCTCGTTGGAAAAAGTGTCCATCATAGGTACAGCGCCTGGTTCGCTTCAAGTTAAACGTCCAACGCATGGTCAGCAGCCTTGGAACGAGGTAATTTATCGTTGAGCTTCTTCCGATGTAAGAACCCTGCTCGATATGAAGTGGCTTTTCATAACGGAACTCATTCGATTTCACCGACTCTTAAGCTATGCACAAGCCTCGTAGGCCGTCCATTCTCTATTTGGGATGAAATATTCCGGCCCGTGTTCAATCGCCGGGCGGAGGAGATCGTGCGGCAGCGGTTCAAGACGCTAGCTGAAAAGCCGTACGCGTTGGTACGTGAACATGCGAAGAAGATAAATGAAGAAGTCAACAATATTGGTATGGAATGCACATCGTTTTTCGTACTCTTCATACGCGTCCGATTACTTCTTCGCTTTCCTTGCTTTTATTTACCTCAAAATTCGCTCCCGTTGAATGCCCAGACCGGCACGTGGGTGAATACGTGTGGGATTATGAAAATGTGGACTCGCCCGCTCTCAACTCCAACGCCACGAATCCCAATGGCTCTCGCTCATCCATCACCACCAACCCGAGCTCAACCTCCACCTGCCGCACGCAAACACCTGCGTCACTCGACATCGCCGAGTGTTTCAAGTGGACCCTGGAATCTATTCGCGAAGACCTCAACCCTCTGCTCTGCATTCGGTTGAACGTCAGCAGCAGCAACAGCAGCACAGGAAAATTGGGGGTCGATGATCTTTCACAGCGGTTGCAGCGTGGGAGGATTGGGAGTGTTGGGACTGGGTACTGGGGAGAGCCGCTGGATCAGAAGAGTCTGGCGTCGGCTTCGAGAAAAAGTTCTTCGGAAAGTGTGGATGGGGAGGATGTGTTTGACTTGAGAGGGTGAGTAGTATGGGTGTTGTTGTGTTGCTGGGAGTTCGTGGGAATCGTTTGGAAAAAGGCAAGGACGATGTGGACATTTCGTTTATCTTTGCTAATGCTATGCTATGCTATTGCTTCGTTCTGGCTGATTTTAGTGATGAGGCCAAGCTCCGCCAAACGTGTCGTGAGGCTTGCTCAGCTGCCATCAAACAATTTGTGGAGTCTTTAAATGGACATTTCGCTCCAAGGAAGGATGAGGACGATACCGACTCGGGTAGGTTAAGGGCGTTGCACTTAATTTTGTACAGGTTTTTTTGGCTCGCAAACGATTTGGGAATCGGCCTTCTTACCGTTCTTCCTCTAACCCACTTTCTAGAAGATTTTCGCTTGTTCATCGGCCGGGCCGCTCGGGCTGTCGCACTGAAAATCCGCCAGATGGAGGAGGTTCTTCGGTTCGACGACGACAGCTCTGCGAGTTCGGGTGCGGATGGATCGGCGGTGGGAGGGGTGGGGGCAGGAACGCCTATTTCGTCCGTTCCGCAGCGGTTCAAATCAAGGTTTTCAGTGGGATCACGACCAAGTGTTTCCGGTGGGTTTTTACCGAGATGACTCTGGGGAGATTTCAAATTCTGTGTCTGAATGTGTGTTTTGATCCGGCCCCCGTCACTGATATGCTTTCTGCCCAAACCTGTCACCGAAACCATGATGTCCATATCCGTCACTGTCCTCAATACAGATTCCCGCCGGAAAGATCAAGAAAAATTGATGATGGATGTCTACGCTGCGGCCCATGCCTCCTGGATCAAGTCCCTTGCAGCGCGGTTCGCCGGAACCCTGTCTCGGTGCCTGAGTGAAGAGGATTGGGACGCGGCATTGAAACTACGCGGGGTTTGGGAGTGTGAGTATAATCTCCATAAATCTGGGATTTGATTCTTGTTTCACTGTTCTTTTGGTTGGGATCACATGGTGATCTTCATCACTAAAACGCGTCAACCCATTAGCTATATCCATCCAAGCCTCGTCGACAACCGACGTGCTCGGACCACACATTCATGATGGCATGACATCATCATCATCGAAAGAGCAGAATCAGCCGATG
The DNA here is from genome assembly GCA_027596845.1 of Quaeritorhiza haematococci. Classification (NCBI taxonomy): domain Eukaryota; kingdom Fungi; phylum Chytridiomycota; class Chytridiomycetes; family Quaeritorhizaceae; genus Quaeritorhiza; species Quaeritorhiza haematococci. Next base: position 12,932 of record JADGJF010000503.1, on the reverse strand, counting down.
CAGATCGGGCTTCCTGTTCAAGCTTCACCGTTTTTGGTGAATGCGTTAACGGATGTGGTGGGAGATTTGAATCGGGTTGCTGCTTATTCGATGGAAAAGGTAAGATGCATGTGGCAGTTGAACGACTTAAGAGGCGGTGATGAGCGTGCCATCAGGCTTGGACGAAACGAAGGTCCCATACGAGCATCCACAGTATTCACAGTTGATTTTTGTCATCTCTCTTTTTGATCATGGCCCACGAAACAAAAGCCCATTTTAGAATCACTCCTAGCCTCCCTTGCCTCTGCCGCTCTGGCCGTCTACACCGACTTTTGCAACAAGTTTCTCCCCAACCCACACGAACAAGAACGAACACATTCCACCGCTTCATCCATGATTGTCTCTGAAAAAGGCGCGATGCAGCTTTTGTTTGATGTAAGATTTTTGGCAAAAGTGTTTGATGAGCGGTGGAAACATGAGGATGTGGACGGGGTTGATGGAAAGGCGGCGGCTGTGGTCGTGCGTGATTTACTGGGGAAGATAAGGATGAAGGTATGTCTCTCCCGTCAGTGGTGTTCATTGCATTATGTTCTACTTCTTTGTTGCAACAATTTTGTGTTTGCGTTGGTTGGTTCAGCTCCAATTTTTCTTCCACTGTCATCTGACGACACAACAATCTGTGACCTCCGTCTACGAAATCGGCAATTCTCAAACAACGTGCAAACAGATTGACCCGATCGACCTAGCGGTTATTGAGGGCCAGCTCGAGGTCAACGTGGACCGGTTCTACTATCGCACATCAGTGCTGCTGGGATCTGCACTGCTGTTGAATCCCAGACCGGTTGAGACGTGAGTGGCCGCTTTGTTTGCGGTGTTGTCTTGTTCCCTGGTCGCTTTCATGATGCACTAACAAGATTGTACTTCCATCGTCGGTCTTTCGTATGTACAGCAAGAAGAACCCTTCGCTTCACGAGCTTCACAATGTTGTGGCCGTGGCAACTCAAACGCCAAGATTTACGATGCTTCCAATAACAGCTTCATCGATTTCATCGATAGCTTCCAAGGGAGGGCTTCAGGCGAAGCGGTTGGGCAAAGAGAACTTGGCCGGTAAGCAGATAAGGAAATTATGTTCAAGTCAGCCTCTTTTTCCCCTGGAAATTGTTTTGGTCGCTCCTTCCCAATCTTGATGGATCTTTAATGTACATTCTGTTACTTCCTTTGCCCTGGAGTAGAAAATCAATCGAAATTCCTATCCAGTTCCGACATCAGGCAACAACCCCCACGACCTTCAGCTAGCACTGGACCCACTTCCTCGGCGGGAACCAGCTCAGCCAGCAAATTACGCAAGAAGTCTCTCTCGAAAATGAAGCTCTTCAAGACTAGCAAAGACGCCCCGAACAACACAGGTGGGTCTTCATACGCCACTGGGGCGAGCGGCCTCGGCATCGGCGGTATGGCGGCCGCATCCTCTATCAGCGCAAGCGTCGGCAACGTGTTTGGGCTTGTGGGCGCCGCAGCGGTCGGTGCTGGGAAGGAATTGGGAATATCGTTCGGGCAGAACCAATCCGTAAAGGCGAGTGATTTGCTCATGACCGCGAGCAGCATATTGAGCGGGGTATGGGGTGTGGGGAGTAGTGGCGGAACTGGGGCTGGAGGAGGGGGTAGTGCTGGTATGGGTGTCGGAAGTAGTACATCCAGTGCAATCGGGAGTCCACGGCTGGGATAAGGTTGAGGCGCCAACAGTTCCAAAAGATGGTGACGACGATAGTTGTACAGTGTATATAAATTAGAATCATCTGTGCATTCGAAACATCCACGGAATGTGTGATCTGATAGTTCCCCGTTTTCATCGGAATCCTGAATGAATCAAGGTTTCGTTAGATTTCAGTCTTTTTTGAAGAAAGCTCAAAGATCCCACGTACCATATCGAGCTTGAGACTCTCTCTTCATTGCCTTCGCATTGCTGGCCATCTCAGCCAAATCCTTCTCCCTCTCCTTGGCCTGGAAAGCCAGGTACATAATGTTGTGTTTCTTCTTTTGCATCTTTGATGGTTTGAGGTGCTGGAGAACCAATGGAAGTGTAAGCGACGCTCTTTTTGGACACATCTCCGCAGCTTGTTCAACAAAGCACGAAAAGAGAACCATCAACCCGATACTTACCGAATACGAAGAGCTAGAAGGTGCCGGTTCCTTCGTCAAATTCTTTGCCGCCTCAAGCCTCCATGCATCGCCCAAAATGTCCGCCTGCTTCACTTCCTTGAACTGAATGTTCTCTTCCTTTTTGTGTCGCTCACGAAGGTTCTGCAGACGGCCGATCTGTTGAGGAGAGGAAATAAGATGATGGAGAAAATGGGACATCTGTTAGCAATTTGTTGGTCAGAACGAACATGATATAATGGGGAACTGGGCATCCATCCTCGTCTTCTTATGAGAAACCTGGTGACCTCTTACCGATTCGGGTTCTAAACCGGCACTTGACGATCCCGCCATCGTCGAAGCGTCTCCAGCAGGATACATCCCATATGCAGCGGCGGAGGGATCATAATATGCCGCCGCGTATGCATCGTATGCCATTGGATACTCGGTAGATCCAGTCGGAGTGGCGGTTGGATACGCCTGCTGTGAATATGCATAGGAAGAGTACATGTAGCTAGAAGAGGGATGAGAGAAGGCATCCTGGTTGGCGTTCACGCCTGAGTGAACGTCGACTTCTCCATAATCAGGTGCTGTTACGGTTGGAGGTTTCACGGCAGGCCCCACGGACTGAGCGGTCTGGTCTTTTGACGATACCTCGTCCCATGATGGTTCGGTGGGAGCTGTAATAGATGCGAATCGTTTCTGTCAACAACTTTCGGTCTCAGACAGGAGGGTTCGATTGTGAAACGCTTTTTGGGACTGGAGGACTCACCCAATGTAAAGAAAGATTCGGATTCGCCACTGTCAGCAGCTTCGTCTTTTCCCTTTCCGATAACCCCATTTGACTCAACCTTGGGTCCCGCTTTCTTCATAGGTGCGTTTTTCAGCTTACGAGGTACCATCAGCCCACCAGCACCCCCTGCCCCCAACATCGGCACCTTGCTTTCCCCTTCCTCCACACTGAGCTTTGATTTTTTGGTGGAAGAGTCGTTCGTCACAGTGCTTGTCGTTGTGTTAGAGCTTTTCGGAGGCGGTAAGAGTGAGAACAGGCCACCGAAACCACCGGAAGTGGACGGTCGCGCTTTCTTCGGTCCAGCCTCGTTTTCGTCTGCGTCGCCATCATCATTTTCTGCTGTAGGAAGGTCCACGAAGATCTGCACTTTCCTCTTCGTTCCTGCTGTGGATGCTGGTGCTGCTATTGTTGGTGCGGACGAAGCAGCCGACTTGTCGTTCTTCGGTTTTGGCAAGGTGGCGAAGAGAGAAGGGCGTGCGGTGGTTACTCTCGTTGCTGGTTTTGCAGCAGTGCGGGATGGCGGAGCCGGTTTCTTTGGTTGAGCTAGAGGCTGCGGTTTAGACTGTGGTGCACTGATGGGTTCTTGCTCATCATCAGAGGACCCATAACCGCCGACAAGTGCCAACGAGGACATGATGAACTGTATGGTATGACTTGGTAATACGAGCGAGTTTGTTGGATTTGAATTTTTTTTGTTTTTTGAAATCAACTCCGAGATGCCCGGGAAGCACCAGCAACAGAAGGGGAAGGGCAAGCGCGCGCGTCCTAGTGGCAACGTGGGTGGAGCGCAGTCTAATGGCAGCGGTGGCAGAGTGGCAAAACGACCAAGAGTCTCGGGGGGGGGTAACAACAGTAAGAATACAACTGTGAAATGGGACGTCTTCGAAGCGTCAGACGAGGAACAGGGAGCACAGTTCGACGGTGCTGGGAACGATGTCGACAACTACGAATACGACCCTGACAAGCCGATTGATTCGGAAGACGACGAAGAAATTGACGAGGATGAAGCCTTCAACGACGAGGACGAGGAGCGCTTTGGGACTTTCTTTGAAGGGCGGGCAAGTGTAAGAAGCGCCTTGTTAACAACAACTGGTTTTCTCGTTGATAATGTGTGCTTAAGCCAATATAATAACGGCTTGTATTCATTATTTTCCTTTTCTCCTTCTGCCTGCTATTCGTAATTGAAGTCCTCTTCGAAAAAGCCGGGGAAAGTCATATCAGAACGCAACCTTCTTGATGAAGACGACGACGAGGACGATGAGGATGTGGATGATGAAGACGACGAAGACGCTATTGATTTGTCGGATATGCTGAACGATTCTCAGCCAGCTGCTGCTTCCAAGAAACGGAAAACCCTCGCCACATTGATGCCTTCCACAAATGATTCCGAAAGTGAGGGAGACGAGGATGCGGTTCCGATGTCTGACTCGGACAGAGATCAGGAAGAAGATGAGGATGAAGAAATGGACGATGGGCTGCTTTCGATTGTCAACTCGTTGGGAAATACAAAAACGCAACAGAAATCTAAACAGGGTTTCGGCGCGAAGGAGCGGACGGAGGCTTTCGACGAATCAGAATACAATCTTGGCTCGAAAAGTTGGGCCACATCAAGCAGCTCTGCGAAGGGAAAACTGGCTTTGAATGATTTGGTTGGAGTTTTGAAAGACACGACTGGATTCGGCGGTCTCAAGAAGCAGTTGGAAACACTTGAATCGGCTGCTGAAACGGCAAAGAAAGGAGGGAAGAACGCCGGTGGTAGTGGCAAGAGCGACGATGTCGTCAATGTTCCTTTACCGAAACGTATGCAGGACCGGCTCAACCGATCTGCGGCGTTTGATGAAGCGAAGAAGGAGGTCTCCAAGTGGGTGCCGTTGGTAAAGAAGAACCGTGAGGCCGACCATCTGGTCTTCACTGGCAGCGACGCACCTGCGAACAACATCTCCAATGGTGCTCTGGTGGGAAAATTCGAGGTATGTTGGGGGAGGAAGAAGGGAGACTCATATTGTCTTCTCAAACCACCGTGGGGCAATACTGATATGTCCATTGCTGCTGTGGCTTTCGTTCATTAGGCGGAGACCTCGATGGAAAAGGAGATCCAGAACCTACTCGAGGCATCCCAGCTCACCGAAAAGAAGCAGGCCGAGATAGAAGAGTTGGAGCTGAACAAAATCTCCAAAGAAGAGGTGAGGCAAATGGGATCACTGTTCTTGATCGGTGCAAATTGCTTCCATCGTACATCCATGCAATAGCTCACCTGGAAACTGGCTTTGATTTCCTTTTTATCTGAATTTCTTCTTTGAAGCTTGTTCAACGCCGGGCAGAACTCGCCAAAATGCGATCCCTCCTCTTCTTCCAAGAACAAAAAGCGAAGCAGATGGCCAAGATTAAGTCCAAGACGTACCACAAGATTCGGCGTAAGCAAAAGGAGCGGCTTGAGGAAAGGGAAGGTGGTCTCACTACCGAAGAAATACAGGATTTGGATCCGGAGAGCGCACGTGCCGAGCTTATGAAGATGGAAGCGAAACGGGCAAAGGTACAATCGACCTTGCATTCCTTTACATTTAGCAGGAAACGAACCGTGCCCTTTTCTGGCGAACAGAACTTTGACACGTTGAACGTACTTCTACCATAGGAACGTATGACTCTAAAACACAAAAACAGCGGAAAGTGGGCCAAGCGGATGCTTCAGCGGAAGGGTCTGGACAACGAGGTATGCTCATTTTTCGTGAAATGATCTTCCACCAAATACTTTGTTTCACCCATCCAAGTACCTTCCTTGATTCTGATATATCTTCCGCTGCACCCCAGACTCGCCAAGCGCTTATGGAGCAACTGCGAAAACACGAGGAGCTGACCCGCAAGATCCAAGGTCTGTCTTCAGGTGACGACTCCGACGGCAACTCCTCTGGTAATGAAGACGAAGAAGACGAAGAAATCATCACCACCGGCGCCCTGAATCGTCTCGACGACCTTGAGCGATCTGTGGATAACGCAGACGAGGAACTTGTCCCGAAAACAGGGATTTTCGCGATGAAGTTTATGAAGAAGGGCTTTGAGGCACAGCAGAGGGCAGCCAAGGAGCAAATTGCAAAGTTGAGAATGGAGATGGAAGCGGGTAACTTCAGTGATGAGGAAGATGAAGAAGATAAAAATGGGAAGATCAAGAAACGTAAGGATGCGCGGAGCGAGGACGAAAGTGACGACGAGAGTGAGGACGACGACGTTGACAGGTCTGCGAAAGATCTTTCGACCGATGTTTCCAGCGGCGTGAAGATGACGGCCCCGATTTCAATCGAATTTGACAGGAAAAAGGGCCAGAGTAAACAGTCCGCAGCTGCTACGTCTTCCAAGTCGAAGAAAGATGGGGACGCCGCGAACAAGAGTCAGAGGAAGGGATTGGCTCCGCTCTTCAATGTTGAGTCGTTCGAAGGTATGCGGTCTCTTTGATCTTTCTCTATGCAGTACGCAACGCTGGACATATCGACTAACCATACAATCTTCTTTTTTCAACCCCAATCTTAGTAAACGAAAACGCCCACGAAGGTACGATTAATTCGAAGGAAATTCCCGGGTCACACGACGAAAGTGATGGCGACGAAAAAGCAAAACTTGACACTTCAGCCCCTGTAAACGGAAAGAAGGGTTCCAAAGTGGTTGTGGATGACGATGATAGTAACGACGACAGCGAAGACATGGACGATGAAGATGAAGATGATGGAGCTGAAGATGAGGACGAGGATCACGATGGGGATGACCTTGCTGGGGGGAATCCATGGTTAAGCGGCGGGGCTGCTGAAGCCGATGATGTCGATGGGGAACAAGAGGACGAGCAAGACGATGACGCTAAGGTTCAGCTTTCAACGCCAGCGGAGGCATTTGAGGTCAACAAGGAGGATGAAGATGGTACCACGACAAATACCACTGCCGGTAAAACCACTTCGAAATCCAAATCGAAATCCAAATCTGCTTCGAAATCGCAGAAAGTGGAACCTAGGGAACCCGAGATGTCAGACGCGGACAGCGATGTTGAGGCAGATGTCGGTGCCAGTGGTGTACCCAACGACCTGTCGAAATTATCGCAAAAGGACGTCATGGTGATGGCGTTTGGTGACGATAACATTGAAGATGTAAGCATTTATGCGAGGATCTGCTTCCTCCTGTGCCGCATTGTCCTTTCATCTGATCGACGGACCTAACTGTGGTGTCTGTTCTTTCATTGCCGATGCCGCTTGCAGGAATTCGAAGAAGAGAAGATGGAGATTATGGAAGAAGGGAAGCCAAAGGAAGAGGACTTGACGTTACCCGGATGGGTAAGTGAATCTCTCACTTTCTTCTCTTTCATCTCGACATCTTGTGATTTTTAGTGTTCAACAAATGCTGTGGTTTGCGGTTCCGACTTCATGGAATCACGCTACCCATCTCAACCCCCTCACTTATTCGTGGTTCAATTCCTTACGTTTTGCTTTGTTCACCAGGGTTCTTGGGGTGGCACAAAGCTGAAACCGAAGTCACGGGTGGTGGTCAAGAAACTCAAACCAGGTGAAGGCATAGACCCCACCAAACGGAAGGATGCAAAACTGAAGAACGTCATGATCAACGAAAAGAAGGACAAAAAGGTTTGTAGATCGGCTAGGAGACCACTGCTGTGACTCCGATTTTTGCAGCTTTCAAAATCTGTGCGTGAGCTAAAACACACCCGTGAAAACAAACACACAGGCGTTCAAGTTCAAGATTCCTGAAGTCCCGCACGGCTTCGAGACTCGAGAACAATACGAAAAGACTATACGAGTGCCCCTCGGAAAAGAATGGAATACGTCGCATGTTCATCAGGACTCGGTGCGGCCTCGGGTGCAGGTCAAGGAGGGAGCGGTCATACATCCACTCAAGTTTATGGCATCGCAAGTCGGGAATAAGAAGAAGAAATGATGCGAAGGGATTATGGGATGTACGGTTGCCTTTTTGGGCGGAGGGAGGGCGTTTATTTATACCTTTCATGTACCTTTTAGACATTTGGTATCATATGAGATAGATTATTTTGCTGTTTTTCTCGGAAGGCTCATTAGCGGCAAGTCCCCTTTGTTTGCTTACTGGGTCGTTTTCACCAAATCAAGTGAGCAAATTCCACCACCTTTTCTTCCACCACATATCATGATCCCCACGCCGAACGGTTTCACCTCCCTTTTCCCCTCCTTTAGCCCGATTCTTCCTTGTCTTTTGAGTGATCAGACAATCTCACGTCATTGCTGCGAACGAAACGTGGCCCAAACAAAACAGTCAAGTGAAATGAGTCGGTGAGGCACGCACGCCGGTTTGCTACAAATTCCCCACAAGCTTGGGGTAGTTTTGGCAGACCGCTTCTTCTTTCCCACCATAACAGCTCCTTCCTTCCCCCCATTCCCCACGCACCCGCACACATCGCCCACCACACACATCGCCCACCAAGGCGTTGAAGCCCCGTTGAGCTCCAGCATTTCTGAAAAAAAAATCCACAGCAGACGCTCACCCTATGCATTCTATGAAATCGTTTCAGCGGGCGGCGTGTTCGCATTCCCCTGGCGCAAGTTGACCAGATTAGGATTGTAATCGTCAAAGTCCGACTATTCCAAAGAATCCAATGGTTCACAACTTCGTGTCTTCGAAATGCCCTCCCGTGTGTCGAACAGGCTGAGCAACCTCCCCAAGGATATGAGAAAACAGGAGCGGTGACCAACAACCAACGTCAATATCCGCATCTTTCTCTTCCTTGCCCATTCCCATAACCCGCCCACTCGCCACCTTCACGGATCTATCTCCCCCAGCCAGATCCCGCAAATCTGGCGTCCAATACCCCAACCACTTCGGCCAAAACGAGTTGATCCAAATCCGCCGTTCCAAAACTCAAATCATCCGCTTCTTGATGCTCACTTGCCACCTTCCCCTCTTATCAACCAAGCACGGTGGCCACCAGCCCGCCAAATCGAGCTACTCCAAAGCAGCCGCACCAAACATCAACCCACCGGCTTCTCGATGTTCACTTGCTACCTTACCTCCTTTCTTGTTGCAAAATTCCCCATTCCATTCCCATCAAACGCCTTTTGCCTCAACCCAGCCCATCTCAACCCGTCAACTTTGGCTCCAAAAGCACCTCGACCCACCCAGTCGTGTACAGAAAACTTTGATCGTCTCCACCCTCATCCAATCCCCTCCCTTAACAACCAGAGCCAATGAGCCCATCCGTTCGAGTTCCTTCTTTGGCCTCTTACCCGTATACGGTCAAGTTGGACCGCCCCGTCCTCCTCCGTCCCCCTAAATGCATTCAGCGCACTCTCGATCCCTGTTCATAAAATAATAAGAAAAATACACGGCGTCAACTTCTAGGATACGCCTCTTTTCAAACCATCCCTTGTTTACAGTCCAACGATTTCCTCAGGAACCAACTGAAAGTTGGCGGAAACAAAGCTTGACATCCGCTTCCACTGTTCCACACCGCACACCCCATCGCGACGCTCACACTCAGAGATAAACACCAACCTCGGTTCTTCACCATGCTTGCTGCGATTTGGCCGCGCGATGCCGTCCACTCTCTCCTCCAAAACATTGAACACACCTATACAAAACACCCTGATAAGCAAAAAGCCTGGCAAAAAAGCGTTTGCACAATGTGTGACAACACAAAAAACACTACGTTTTTGGCTCGTCTCACAGGAAATCCAAACTCCGACACCGCTCCCAAGTCCGGCGCCTGCGTCTGGTCTTCCAGCGTACGCTGCTGTTGGATGCGTCTCATAGTCTCGTGGTGGATTTTTGCGCTCCGCTGGCGTTGATGCCTTGCTGTGGGAGCTGCTAGATGTAACTTTCAAGAGAGCTCAGAACTTCCAGGTGTGAAGCATGTTCCATCGTCATCATGACGCTGAAGACGACGGGGTGTGCACATTGGCTCCAGCTCCAAATCTGTCCGGTGTTGGAAAAACGTGGCCAAACAGAGCCTGTAAATGAGAAGCGGTTGCAGTTGTATAAAAGTAAATTGAAGACTTGTTGCCGGTGGTGCTGAACGGACGCTGAACGAGAGAGAGGATGGAGCTGTAGCAACGAGCAAAAAGCACGCGACCCGTGCTGATTGTGGCGCGATGCAAAAAACCTCCGAAGGGTGGTCTCCTGCAACGGGGAGTGATATATAGACAAAGATGGGTCGTAGTGGAAAAACGCAAAAACGAAGCTGTGCCGTTCACAACGACCAGACTACCCTTCGGGAGGGGCATCCGGCTGCAGGGGTAGACGGAGAGTAATCGATCTGTGCGCCTCTGATTGAGGTAGTCCAGATCTTGCCCAGTAAGTTACTCGCCTCCCCGAAATCATTCGGTTCCAATTACGCCCCATATTGTTGATCATGCTCTTGTTTTTGGCTGTTTCTGACACCGTCTCCATACCTTAGGTCCATCCAACGCTTTAGATCATGTCTGTATTGACCCATCTCCCCCCTCTCCACAGCTTAGTCCTTCCTTCGTGATGTCTCCTCCACTTATCTGTCTTGGCCATGCATGATGGCAAACGCCGCTGTCAAACCAGAGTTTCGATGCCTGTGCTCACCCTCCGCAGTCCCGCAGATTCGACACACTCACACTTCCTGAAGTTCCTTGTTGAAGAATCCATGTTTATTCGCCAAAACTACCGTTTGAGAAGGACGTACTCGCTGCCGAATTGCGGAATTGCGAGGGTAACTATCCACTTGACCACAGCAGAACTCGATGTCAGCGAGGCAGCGGGAGAGTTCAGACAAAAAGAGGACAACCTTTTCCTTGACATCTGGAGGCCGGGTTCATGTGTCTATCATCATTATGGAATTCTGGCGCAGAGTGCAGGCTCAGTGTCCCTTTACTCAATCATTCACGGCATTTGCGGTTTAGTGCATCATATCATGATCCCCCCTGGACAACATAAACCCCGCCGAACGGTTTCCCCTCCCTTTTCCCCTCCTTTAGCAAGAGTTTTTGTGCGATGCTGTGAAACCTTTGATTCCATGAAGTTCATTAGCTGATCAACGTCAACACGATTCAAAGGGTTGGCAACAAAGATGAGCAGGGACTACGACCGCAGAAGAGACCGATATCGTGATTTGGATGACCCTCGGCAATATGGTAACTGTTTATGTGCATGTGCTCACCATACTCATGAATGACCTGCCACCTCTACTGCGTCCACCTGTTCTCGTTCAAGTGACCTGTTTCTGAAAACCTTCATGTTCCTGTTTTTACGGAATTATAATCGTACATCTGACACTCGACCCTTCGAAGAACACCACCGCCGTTCACGCTCGCGCTCACATTCTAGTTCCCGCTCACGATCTAGATCGCGGGATCGCAACCGAGGCCGTTATGACAGGGAGGAGAAGATGAGGGGGGGGTCAAGGAGGGCGTCGAGGTCGTTGTCTAGGTCACCTGAGAGAAGTATGTATCTGTGTGTCAAGGTGTAAGCCGTATAAGGGATATGCATCCGGACTAAGGGGGGGTGTTGCTTGTGTTGTGGAGTGTGCTGGTGTTAACGATTTGGCGTTTTGGAACGGTACAGGGAGAGACCGCGAACGGGAACGGGGTGGGGGAAGGCGAGGTATGGAATGGAAATTTTTGGAGATTGCAAGGCGAACCTTCGCACTGTGGGCTGGAACGGGGCTTTTTTCCGTTTGTTACCGACAATCGGAAGAGCAGCTGAATTTATTTTTTATGTTGTGCAATCGATTCCCATATCATCCACCCTTTTCGGCAAAATAAAGACCGGAGCTCATCACGCGAACGTTACCACAATCGTGACAGGGACCGTGACAGAAGGCGTTAGTACATGGACATTATTTTACGTTTCATTTTGTTTTCTCACGCCGAGTGAAGCTTGAGATCTTTCTTACACGGATGGTCATTCCCTTTGTAGCTTCACGTCGCGATGACCGAGACCGGGACAGGGACAGGGAAAGGGATAGGGATAGGGATAGGGACAGGGACAGGGGGAGAGATAATCGGCACAGATCGCCAAGGTACGAAGTTTTTCGTCTTGAAATTATTCCCCCGTGCAAGTCTATTGCCATCATTTGGAAATTCGAGACCAGCAACCTTACGATTCTGCATCTTTTGGTTTTCGGTCCATAAATAAATCAGCGCTGACCAGGAGGACGGCCAAAAATCAGAGAATAATTCCGCTGCGATGGTAACTGAGGAGATGGATGAGGAACAGGCGATGATGGCGCTGATGGGTTTCGGGGGTTTTGACACAACGAAGGTAGAGTCCAATATGCGGAGAGAGATCAGGATCGGAGCGAGGGACATTGCTGCTTGTTTGGATATTTGGGGGCATCATCTTATTTCCGGTTGACAGGTTGACTGTAAGCCTTGCCCTTGCGCGTCGCCCTTGATTCGTTGCTTACTAACCTTAACACCTTCTTGAACCCCACCCGAACTGACCGACCCGAAAACAACCCCAGAATAAGAAAGTTCCCGGCACAGATGTCAGTGCGACACAAATCAAACAGCAGAGACAATATAGGCAGTATATGAATCGGCGAGGCGGGTTCAATAGACCATTGGATAAGGTGAGTTAGTCGGGACAGCGAAGGAGTCACAGTACGAGCGCTGAGTTCTTGATTGCTGTAGTGGGCAGTGTGGACGAAATATGTTTGTCCACATTTTCTCATTCGAGTTACTTTCTCATATGTTGTTAGGTTCCATAAATCGCAAGTAGTTGAATAGAGAGAACTTTCCCACTGAACAAACATCATTTGAGGGTAGTTTGTGATGATCGAGGTAATTGATGCGTAGATAATAGGGCACGTGGGGGAGCGTATGGGGTTTGTAGATAAGGAATTGGGAATGTTTTTCACTACGCCACAAGTAAATAATCATGTTCACAAATCGAATTATCAAACCTGCATGACCTCCCATCGAAAACAGATGAAAATACAGGAAGACAGTTGCGTTTTATTTTTGTTGGAGAGATATTTCGATAGATATTTTATACGTGTCAGAATAACATAAAAACGAGACATAAGTTCGGGGGGGGGGGG
>JADGJF010000502.1:0-19114 GCA_027596845.1 Quaeritorhiza haematococci | reverse complement strand
GGGTTGGGGGGATAAAGGGACCGGTGAAGGGGAGGAGGAAAGGATGGTCGTGGGTGATCGGAGAAGCGTTGGGGAGGAGTTTGGAGATGTGGGGGAGGATTTTGAGAAGGCCAGGATGTTTGTGGAGTTGCGGACATGGGAGTGAGTGCGTATGGATAGGATGATCGGGTGTGATCATAGGGTAATGCTCTGGGTAATGCCATCTCTTGTCGGCGGTGCATATAGTTTTCACGGCTTGAGAACCGCTGGATCTCATCACTAATTATCTTAATGTAATCATCATCTCATCCGTCTATTTATCACCCGACGGATCCACCGGCTCATGTTCATTACAGTAATAGACTTCATTCGGAATTAAGATATTGTAGAAACGGCTGGCAACACTCATCGATGGGCACTGTATCATTTGCCAACCAAATCGGTAAACACTAGACGTCGCCCACACGCCGTAGGTGCTTGCTGTTGCCTTCTCATCGTGATATTTAAATGGGGAAACGAACTACAGTCCTTCTCCCTCGACGTACCCCTGGACATTTAGTCGGAACAATCCGTCGTCAAAAGCATTCCATGTAGCTTTCGTCAATGCGGATAAGAAAAGTTCAGAGTCCAGTACAGAGCATTTCGCCCTCATTTCACAACCCAAGACATGCACTTTATTCCAATGAACGCCGCAGACCATTTCTCATATATCCCGCACGGGTCACGCCTTCGTCCGCATTCGTACTTCAGAAGTTCATAGTACACTAGGTATTACGGATCCAGCGTGGACATTTCGTGTCGGATCATATGAAAAGGTCTGAGCGCTGGGGGAGGGTAGGTGGTGCGACTCGATCGCCTTTTAACAACAAATCCTCTGTGTAACTCACTCACTTCGGAAAAAAAACCAACACTATTTATACGGTCGTGGAATCGTGACTGTGTGTCTCTCGTTGTCAAAACACCCTCCCTCTACCGAACCCCTCAAGCAATCTTGTCATCCTCCGACGTCCCTTCAACTGTTCCCGTCCGCGGTCCGCTCTGTTGCTTCCGTCGTAGTCAATAGAGAAGAAATACAATCCAACCTCAGTCGTCCGTGATCCCTCTTGTGCTTATGCAACTCGACACCTGTCCTTAAACCTTTGTCGGTCACAGTCGGTATGTTCGCCAGAGGCCATTGATTCCGAAAAACTAAGTCCCAAGCTTCGACGATTTATCGTGCCTGACTTATCCGAGATCCTGGCTGTCCAACTCATAGACCTTCTCCCTCTCTCCTTACCTTTAAATATGGTCCTTCCAGTTTGTCCTGCGAGTCAGATCCAGTCATAAAAGGTAAATATAACTCTGACCCTTGAAGAGAACGCCGTTTCCAAAGGTTCCTTCCACTCCGCAGCGCATTGGAACCAAAGAGCGCGTAGTAGCCTCCCAAACTCGTCACTTGGAACACAATGACTGTTTGGTTGAGGTGGTTCTGTGGCGCCAGAAACCTTAAACGCTTGAACGTTGTTGATCAGGAGCTGCGACAACTTTGAACGGGGGCCAGTTCAGTCTCAGTTTTCTTGATCAAAGGTCCTGCTTTCTGGCCATCGCCTTGCATAAACGGAGCTTCAGGAGACCACAAGACCGTAACGGAACTCGGATGATGATCGGCGCTCTCAACTGGGCTTGACTTCAGCTCTGTTGCTGTCTTTGTGTCGTGTTTTCTGTCCCTCTTTCCACAATCCCTTTCCTTTGTTCTTTCACTGCACCTTCTTCGGTCGGTTTCACCGAGGATCGCGTTTGCTTGCTGCCTTTTGGTTTCGCGTTATCTGGTTCCTGCACAGGAGTCAGGATCATTTGGGACTTCTCGCACATCCTCCACCACTTGACGGGTTCCGTCCAGCATTGGCCATCCCTTCCAACCCCGCAACATTCAAATCCATTCTGTGGTCGAGTAATGTGTTTTGGGCACCCTTATCGAACTATCCTGATGGCGATTGTCGAGTGTTCAATTTGATGAAAAGTATTGCTCATATGTCGCTGAAAGCGTGAGGCGATAGTTCCTTGCAAGTTCCTCCTGTCTGTCCGGTGACTCAAGTTCATGGGGAAAAAGGAAGACTTGCTCAGCTATGGCCTCTGGAACTCCCGGTCGCCAACAACATACTCAATCATAGCCGCGTTGGACGGATTCTCTGATCTGGGTCTCTGAAATGGAAGATTGAAGCGGGTTGTGGCCCATATGACTAACTATCCCAATGCTCTATCGAAACCGGTCCCCTAAATCAGAAGCTCATGCAATTCTCCCTTTTTTTCCCATTTCCCCCCTTACATATCACCTTGGTCATCGGACATCACGGAATTCCTTGGATTTGCAGCACTTGATCAATCACCGTCCGCACCTCTTTTAGTTCCCTCGCAAACCAAACCCCCACCGACCAAAAGTATCGAGAACATAACTCAATAACGCGCAACAGCTCCGTTCATCACACCCGATTATACGTTCAAGGAGTTCCCTCACCAAAAGGAACATCTTAGTTAAGGTGAAGGCTTTGGCCGTCCGGTCCTGCGCTGCGAATCTTTGTATTCAAATTCAGAGTCGGAGCCTCGGACCATAACATTCGTTTTCGGTTCGGAATCCATCATCCGTATCAAAATCCGACAGACCGGTCCCCTCTCTTTAGGGTTTTCCACTCCCCCGGTACAGTATGAGTGAGACTATCCGGGAAGAGAAAGCCGTGAATTCAACTGATGCACCCGGTCTGAACTTTGAGAGCCCAAACAAGAGATTTGATCCCGCAACGTTGGAGGCCTTACGAGTCCTTCAGTCCATCACAAAACCTGATTTGTTTGCAGCAGATCCCGCCCTCGCAGAACACGCACAAACTCTCCTGTCGCTGAAAACATCCCTCCCGCCGCCGACATCCTCGTTACTTCTTCCACCGCAACCTGTTGGTGACGTTCGGACATCGGATATTGCTGCAGTCGCTGTTGCTAAATCTGCCATTCCCGTGTCCTTAGATATCTTCCCCTCGCCAACCCCCACCCCCGTGGTCTCTCATACACATCAGTTTGTTCCATCGACATACGTCACGTGCGATCACATCGTCTCTTCGCAACCCACACAATCTTCAAATCAACAGTCCCAGCAGGCTACGAAATTGAGATCGGAAACAACCATGGAAGGTAACAACAACGGATATCCTCACTCCATCGAAATGATGGAGGACCACCAGTTCGATGAGCAGTCGGACCAGCCGCCTCTCACGCTGCCCGAGCACAGTCAACTTTCCCTGCCTGTTCTTGCCGCGACTGAGCTGGCGAAGCCGGTAACGACAGTTGCACCCGCGGTTCAACAACAGGAACCTGTGGTCTCGCCGGTGAAGCCGCAGCAAACAGGTGCTCCTGCCTTCAATGTCCCGCAAGATCCAAGACTTCCTGCTGCATCGTCCGCGACAAATCAACAACAGCAGCAGCAACAACAACAGCGACCCCAGAGACATCCACTTCCGCCGCGACCCACTTTCGCCCTTCCCCCACGTCCCCCAACGGGTTTGTGGGCCCAGCATTATCAGTCGTCGTCGTCACAGCCAGGTCCGGGTAGTAGCAACAGCGGGATTTCGTTTATGCAGGAAGAAGTGGTAGAGGAAGTGTCCAGTGGATCAGTGCCTCCCGGTCAACCGCAGCGCAGTTTTTCGGATCCGGCTAGCCAGCCTTACGATCCGTTGAATCCTGATTCAACTGATCACTCGGTTAGTTCGATGGGTGCGCCTTCGTCCTCGTCGTTTTCTGGGCCGACTGCTGCTGCTTCCAACGGGGCTGTGGAAGATCTTCAACACAACACTCCCGACATGAACGCCGCTGGGTCCGCATCCCCCTCCTCTTCCACTTTGTCTCCTTTATTGTCCGGAAGTATCGGAGAGACGCCTGTGCCTTTGTTCACCATCGATAAGACAAGAAGTGATAGCAACGCAATGGTGGTGGATGGTCCAACAACACCCAGCACTGGAATGAGCACCGATACTGGAGTGGATGCTGTGATGAAGCAGGGGTCGCAGCCGCCCATTCCAGCAGCCTCTGCTCCTGGGTCCAACATTGCGGGTACTGGTCCCAATAAGAAAAACGGTACCGGTGGTGGTGGTGGGCCCTCTGGTGGCAACAAGAAAGACCGAACCGCCCTCACAGGCGACCCTCACCAGTTCCACCCAACCCACACAGTGACCTTCGCTGCCCACCCATCCGTCATTGGCAAATTACCTCCCGGATCCCGCCTCTTTTTGGGAAATCTCGCATCGGAACGGACGGATAAGGGTGAAGTAGCATCCATATTTGCGCAGTATGGAAATATTGTGGAGATTTTATTCAAAGGGTCGTATGGGTTTATTCAGTATGATAATCCGACGAGTTGTCGGGAGGCGATACGGTGTGAGCAAGGGAGGGTTCTTGGGGGCATCAATCTTGGTGAGTTTTCGAAGTAGTTGTGAACGAGCTCACTATCTTCTGTTCATGAGATGTTTCGAAGCATGTTGATCTTTGGCTTTCAATGTGGGCGTTCGAAGTACCTCTCTTGGTTGCTAATGCCAATTTCACTTTCACCTCTTTTACTGTCCCCGTTCCAACATCTAAATCCAGATCTGAAAATTTCCCGCGACAAAAACTTTAACCGTCATACCGAACAAAATGAAGAGCATCCGAGTCCCAACCGTCGACAATTCCACGATCGCAATGAACGGGGTGGTGGAGGAGGTAACAACAACATGGACAACCGTCGTGACTCACGAGGAAATGCCAATCGGGATCATCGAGATGACCGAGACCGCTACGATGATGATCGTGGTGGTGGTGGTGGACGTCGTAATAGGCCAGACAGCGGGAGGCCAGGACCCGACCGGTACCATCCAAACGACAGACGAGACGATCGAGGCAAGCCTTACGACAGAGGCGGTAATAGAGATGACAGAAGAGGTGGTGGTGGCGGCGGAGGACGCGGCAACAACAACAACAATCGCCGATCGCCACCGCCTCATGGTTCCGGATCCGGCGGCGGAGGTAACTCGGTGGGTAGGAACAAGTCATCACGGTGGGGGCCCTCTGATAATAGCTCTCCATCTGTTTCGTCCTCGTTGCTTGCGTCATCGCTTCAGACGGCGTCGGCCTTGGGGTCCATGGGAGGAGCACGTTCGTCGTCTTCGTTATCTTTGCCTGGTGGAGCCGCCCCTACGACTCAACAACAGTTGGCGCAGTTGCTGGGATCGGGTGGCAATGCATCGACGCTTGGGGCGGGTGGTGGTGCTGCACAACAAAGGTTTGGTGGTACTGGAGGAGGAGATGGGATGTCGAATATGCTCGCTACATTGCAGAATGCGTTCATGCAGCAGCAGCAACAACAACAGCAGCAGCAGCAAGCTGGTTTGAAAGCGGACGAGTTTCCGCTTCCCAGACGGTATGGGAACCAAGTGCCTGAGTGCCAAGTCATCGTCCTGGGCGAGGTTGATCGGTACGTTGAGATATGTTTTGGTTCGGCCGTAACACCCGCCGGTGTTAGATTGGACAGTCATCTGTCTTCCGTTAATATGTAAAACGCCCATACTTCCTAATCGAGACATCTAATCCGCCTTTCTCTATCCTTTCCCCACACCCTACCATCTCCCAACATAGGAAATTCATCTGGCACATTGAAGGCGTGATGAAAGGTACTGGTATCACGACGGAGACGCTGTTCCTCTCCCCTAAGTTGTCATTGCGGGCGGTTGTCCAACAGATGATTGCAGAGGGCGTCCGGGGTGTCCTCTTTTTGGAGAGACAACATGAGAGGGCGGGAACTGTTTCGATGCAGGTGTTTGGAAGGGATGGTGGCGTGTCTGGTGAGTTCTGTTCCCCTCCTCTTTCTCGAAAATGCTTGGCTAAGTTAGCCTGGCTAGTTTATGTGGGTATCGCAACTGATGCTGACGCAAGTTGTTGTCTTCGGAATTCTCTTTTCTGCATCCTTCTGAATCAGAATATGACAACATCAGGCTCCAAGACGCAGCGGCGATCATGCTCCGGGAACGCGAGCTTCGTGGTCATCCAGGTGGTAACCCTGCGGCACCTCCTGCCGTGAACAACGCGTTGAACAACCTCTTTGGTCAACCTCAGGCTCCGCACCCGAGTTTGGGCCCAGCGCTGGGAGCTGGTGCCGGATTGAACGTTTCAAGCATCGCGACCGTCCTTTCAACCTTGGCCGCTTCCGGCGGAGCGGATCCCGCCACGCTCATGAACTTGGTCACCGCTTTGCAGGCAGCTTCGTCTCAACAACAGCAACAGCAACAACAGCCGCAAGCGAATGCAGCTTTGGCTGGACTCTTGCCAGGATTAGCTGCTGCGGCCGCTGCGCCGAACGCAGGAGCCGGGGGGATGGGCTTTGGTGGACTTCCACCTGGTCTCGCTGGACTTGCTGGGCTCGCAGGACTTCAGCAGCAGCAGCAACAGCAACAACCGCCCCAGCTCGCTCCGCAACAACCCGGCGTGAACCAGCAAGCAGGAGGGATGGCACAGCTTTTGACGACATTGTTGGGCGCCGGTGCAGCAGGTCCTGCAGCCGCCGCGGCAATGGGTTTGGGAAATGCGACAATGGGACATGCGCCGCAAGCGGGTGCTCAACAGCCCGGCCCATTTGGTTCTGCCTTGCCTCGAATGGGACTTGGCGGGCCGGAATCGGGAAACGCACCCGGTTCTTTACCTCCCACATCCGCGTCGCTTGGTGCTCCAAGTGCTCCATCGAATACTAGCGCAGGTGGTGCAGGGTCGAACGCTTCGGGTGGTCCGCGAAACGCCGGTTCAGGACCGTCGCAAAATCAAGGAAATGGACCACAGGCCGTTGGCGATATTCTCAACCGCCTGAAGGAACTGTCGCAAATGCAACAAACTCTGCAAACGGTGAGTGGTCCGGGCGCATCAGCACCGACCACAATCCACGCCAACCAAGCAGTTTCTCAACCGGGAGGTCTTCCAGGACTTCTGACCGCAAACGTATCGTCAATGGGAGCACCTGGCCAGCAACAGCAGCATCAGCCCGGCGGACAACGTGGACGCGTTGGTGGACCGTCGCCGACGATTGCGAGTGGTGGTCCTTTGGGTATGGCACCCACCTCTGCGGCCCCACCCGGTTCGGCGGCTGTAGCTGCAGCTGCACAACAGCTCGGAAATGGGATGAACGCGCAGCAGCTGATGTCGTTGCTGCAAGGGTTGGCTTCTAATGCTGCGAACCGGCCTGGTGGCAAATGAGGGATGAAATAGAATGCACTACATTAGAGAGGACGGGGGGGAGTACAGAGGAGAGGCAGAGCAAGGCGGTTGGGGCCAGGGCTTTGTTGCGAGGATGCTTGACGGGCAGATGGGGCCAGAAGTGAATGTGTGGGATCAGGACTTACGTTTTTTGCGCTTGTATTGATTTGTCGTATTGAAGACCCGAAACGCTTGTATGGATTTGTCTAATTGAAGACAAGAACGTTGTTTTGCTTTGTTCTCCTATTATTCAGTTTCATATAGTTCTATTCGCATTGTTTTTCCGTACCAGTAAGAGCATTCATGTTGTGATGTCGCATTGCAGTTGCACTCACGTCCAAAGTATTGACAAGCACGTGTGCGCGTGTTCGTTGTTCGTGCTAGTGTTAACTTCGACAGTGGTATCCATCATATATCTGTTTTTTTTATGTCCAGAAGTGTCCATTCGAAAAAGGATAGAAAAGATACATTCAGCTACGAGTACTAACAACCGACAGACTTTGCAGGTTGTTCACTGTTTACAATCAACACATCAAACATTTGAGAATGCAATACAGATAGGCCAGCACATATACAAAAACGAAACTAAACACACAACAATCTCTATTCACATATCAAGAAAAAAGACAAATAACAACACTACTTCTGTCGGTAAAGCATAATCTCCGGCAGAACGTAACTTCGCTGACTTGTGCTCACATAATCATAATTGTAATGCTGGTTGCGATGGTGCGGTAAGGGGATTTTCGGGACGGGTGTCTTCTGTGTCGTAGCTGCAGGGTTTATGCCAGGTACAATCCCCTGGGCAGCTGAAAGCTGACTCGCCCAACGCAGCTTTCTCCTCTTCTGTTCTTGGGGCTGCTGCGTTATCCCGCCGTCCACAACGGGTGCGTTGGTTTGTGTCGAATTATCCAACGCGGCGGAAGCGGAGTCTGACGCGTCCGGCTCATTCTGGCTTGGCGCAGCGGCAACATCAGAAACCGCTTCACGTGCTCCAACTTCTTCCGTAGAGTTAGAGGATATCAACGGCTTCTTGCATCGTCGACAGGCGCAACAGTCCACGTGGATGTAGTAGGCGTCGAAGTGATCTGGAGCGAGGTACTTGTGTCTCAACCCTCCTTTTTGGTTGGCCGCGTTTTCGCAAATACCCTCTTGTTCACCTTCGTGAGGACGAACCTGTTGGTCCATTTCCGCATCAATTTCTTCGGGGCGGGTTCGGTGGGATACGGCGACCTCAGTTCCTGTTGTTGAATGCGTCTGTTGGCTTTGTTGTTGATGGTTGTTGTCTGCCGCGGAAGTAGTGTTGTTTGATGTTGACAGGGACCCACTTGGAAAGTTTCCGTATGTAGACTTTGAAACGCTCACAAAGGTGTTGGGATCGGCGGGATACCTGATGGAAATGATTGAATTCAGAGGTCAGATACGATCTGCCGTCCAAAGCACGGAAACAAAGTACAGGAACCAGCTTCTCTCAGAAATATGCTGCCTCACCTTGTCACCGTATCATTCAGAGTGTTTTCGAAAACCAAGTTTTCCCTATGCCGAGTCCGCGCAGCACTAACGGCACTTTTTGCGTCATGTATAGCCTGACCAAGAGGTTTAGGCGAGAAGTGCGCTTGCTGCGTTGTCAAAACCTTCCCTTTTGCACTCCCAGCCCGACTGTTACTACCACTCTCAAATTCCGACCCAATATTAAAATGATGCGACCGAATGTCTTTCCCAATATGCGTATTGAGCTCTGCAGCCTGTCGGAAATCTTGAACCAGCGTGGAAAAGCTTGTGTTTTGCGTCGGGTTTTGAAAATCGGATTTGACTATTGAGCTGTACCCTGTTTGTACAGTTGCGCCGGCATCATCGTGGGCTATTGCAGCTGCTACCGGGTTGTAGGTTTTGTACGGGAATTGGATCATGACTGGGCCCCCGACGGGGTCGGAGCCTGTCTGCCGTGGCTGGGGAGGAACAAAATCGAGCTGGGTTGTCGATTTTATGTAGTGTTCGGTTTCCACGTCTAACGGGACAGAGGAGACGACGTGCGGGTACTAATATGGACAAGAGCAAGAAACAGATACAGAGGGATGAATTTGGTTATTATCGTCCTACAAAGCCGACCCTCAAACTGATTTCAAAATGCCCAACGATAATCACCTTGACACCGTCGAAGCAATCGGCCGAGTAAATGCTGTTGGATTTTCGAGCAGATGCAGAAAGCAAACCTGCGGCCTGATTCTTCGTAGTGGCGCGTTTCCCTGCCGTTTGACCATCACTCGCGCCGTCTGCATCAACCTGCGGGTCCGATTCCTTCAAAACATGACTCCTCATCCCATATTCTGCACTCAAATTGACGTGTTCCACAGGGCGTCTCCCCGTTTGTTCTCCTCCCCTTTCGTTTACTTCATGTTGCGTTACAACTTTATTGCCATTGATTTTCCTAAGATGAGGATGTGTCATGCTGTGATGGAGAGTTCCCACGACGCCGATACCAGCTGTTTTGACCGAGGCGTCGTCGCAAAGTGCGGTCATCCGCGCGGAACCGGGGCGAAACGCTTTGCGGTATTCGGAATCGGCGGGTGTTGGTTCGGTATATCCTCCAAACTGGTGAGAAAAAATCAAGTTAGATTCGTAGATCATGGAACATCCGAGAGTCGCAAAAAGGTGAAATGATCCTCACCGAAAAATGATTGTCCTTAAGGTTTGGCAAGTATGTGGAAGCATCCACAATCAACTGCCGTCGGTCAATCGACTTATCGAGTTGGAAGTCTTTTTATTGAGCAAGCCAAACACTGTCAGGGTTGGGAAAACACACAAGTGCGATGAACCTTCGATTATGATATGGATTCTTCCCTTACCTTCTTTCTGCGTGCTCTGAACAACCCCCGGATCCAGATCCGGATACTCAAGCACATTCGACGATTGCGATAACCCCTGAGCTTTAATATGCGGCAGCACGGGGGGCGCACCAAAATTGGATCGCGTGACAGACTCCCACTTTCCGCGTTGATCGCTTGAAGTCTCGTTCGCACCATCCGCCTCTGTTTGCTCTTGCCCCAAAACCAAATGCGTACGATTTGGGTTCCCCTTTTCTCTCTGCATGATGGGATTGTTGTGTTTGTTCCACAGTGGTGGCACTCCACCTCCATTCTGGAAAGAGACGACGTAGACGGTGTTTTTGTTGTTTGTGAGTTCGTTTTCGTCGCGATGGATGGGTGGATGGAGCTGGAAGTGAGGAGGGTTGTAAGTTAATGCCAAAAGATTGGGAGTTGTACGAGCAGTGAGAGAAATCGCGTATTGTGATGACTTCTTACCTGAAGTTTTTTCAGGAACGCTCGTGCGTGGGCGCCTGGTTGTACTGGCTGAAGAATAGAATAGGAAAGACCAGAGAATTATAAGTAAATGATAAATAACTGAACGATTTTAGTGATGTCCTTTGCGACTGCGCGCTCATTCCTTTTTTTCTTTCTTTCTCTCTCCCTTCGACACGGCGTGCCTCCCTCCTCCCAACAAAGTCCACGATTTGCTCCCAATCACCTTTGTTTCCTTCGGAACAAAATCCTTTTTCATCGTGGTCTGAAACGTCCCAGTCGCTTGCTGATTCGCCTCATCCGTTTCCGCGTACTTGATACTAAAATGCGACGCTTTGATAAAGTCCGCGACTACATCAAGATACAACACACAAAACACCACAAACAAGGAAAAGTACACAGCAAACCAGGTCAGTCAGATTCATCGAATAAGCAGAAACCTCACACCTTCAACGAACACAATGAAAGCAAGCGAGACGCGCAAGTCCGCACGCGACATGTACCTTCACGGTTTTCCTTGTGAGCTTTCGCGACATCCATCGATTTCGGTGTGAAATGTGTTTCGCACGTGGTTTTCCACGGTGGTGGGGCGACATCGGCGAAAGGCACGTTGTATTGCCCGAATTCGATGTATGAATAGGCTGTTGTTTCGAGTCATTCGGAAACATTCGACGAATTCGGGTATCAGCATGGGGGGAGGGACATGCACAGGGCGAATGAGAGGGGTGATGTTAGTATTACAGCTCGTGGATGGCGAGTAAGTCTTCCACGCGCAACCCCATGCATAACTGAATCCCCACCACCCATCACAACCTCCCCGTCGCCAATACATACGATACGGCCGATTCTCTCTCCCCGCTCCATACAACTTGTGCCTCATAAACGCCCGATGTTCCGGCGTGATATCATGGTGATCCGGGTCAAGAACGTACTTGTTGCCAATAGGAAGCCGGGATTTAGTACTCGCGGCTTGCGACTTTGATGATGTATGGTGGTGGTGGTGTTTTCTGACCGTTATCGCGTGATGATGTTGTTGATGTGATGTAGAGGTTGTTGGCGCTGCGGAGACTGAGTGAGACGGGAGAGGAGGCGGGTTGGCCAACTTGTCTGTTTTTGTGGTTGTGTCGTGAGACGCGTGGGGCGTGTCCAGTTTGTCAAGACGTGTCCCAAGGGAGGGGGGGGCGGAGGCAGTTAGCGTGGTCGCAGTAGACATTTTGTCGTGAGTAATGTGATGTTTTGTTTTGGATTTATTCCAACGTGCTTTGTATGAGAAAATGAATCAAAATTGTAATTCTCACAACGCCAGTTTTGTGTTCCTCATTGTTGATCTTTGCGACGTGTATATATTTATTGTTTGGCAGGAACACGGTATACGACAAAAAACAAAAGCACAGTACAAGGGGGCCCGAAAATACGTCCAATCACAGGTCACATTCTCATGTTCCGGACAAAAAGTCAAATCATATCATAATACTCACCCCCTGAATCCGACCGACGCCACTCGAAAGGCAGATGTACATAAAGGTATGCGGCTCTCTTTTTTCGTAGGTCGAACAAGAGGTGGTGGAAGAAAATCCAAAGATTCGCGTTTCAAATTTCAAAAAACATTCATGACAGCATATTGACCCCGGGAAGATAGGCGATGCTTTCGCTCCCTTTCCCCTTGGCCCGATGCAAGGATTTTATAACAATGAGTGAGATTATGTAAAAATGTAATATATGTTGTTTTCAGCAGAAACGCCGAGCAGATCAGTTTGGTGCAGATAAGAATCCCACCAACCCTCGCCACGACTTTCTGCAGGCTCGGGGCCAAAAAAGGTTGAGAAGAGAGCGAGAGACCTAATCCCGACGCCCCCCTAGCAAATGTCAAGATATTTGATTCCCCTTCAACCCAATTTTTTGAACTTTTTTACCGACGAAGTTGTCTGTTATGTTGCTCAGCAGCTCGTCCTCATCCTTATGTACGGGCTTCAATTCCAGTTTCGAGAGGAGGATCGGTAGTTCGCCAATGCCACCCAACACAACGCCTTCCTCTACCTTCCCTGGTCCTGTCGTTGGTTTGTGGTGCGTTGTCGGTGTTTTGGGTTTGTTACCGCGACGGATGGTGATTGGATGTGGGGAGGTAGTGGTTCAATTCATATTTTTCAGGGGGAAAGAGAAGGATGTGGAAGCAATGTTAGAAGATGACATCAAGGAAGCGGCAACAGAGATTGAACTCCTTCAAGAGACCACCTCCAATTTTGTCTTATGCACGCACCTCCAATAAAATGGTTCGCAGAGAGTAAGGGAGATATTGAGGCCTCGCTGCCAGAGCCCGCCGCCAAAGCAGGTAGCACCCCCAACCTCCGCAAAATCTCCCTAGTCATCTCAGTCAACGAATCATGTAGCCCCGCTGCGCTGACCCACGTTTTCGATAAGATCCGTAACGTCCGCAAGATTGGTGATATCCGCTGTACGTGCCAGATAGCTCTGGTCGTCATCATCCATTTCATCCAGTACATGTTGCTATCCGGACTGTCCGCAAAACGTTTCTGCTCCGACTTCAAAAAGTGGCGCGAAGACGAGGAGGAAGAGGATACGTAGGAGAGGAACGCGTTTGGGTCTTCTTGTTGCGATGTGGTGTCCGGACTGCGAGATCTTTTTTTGCCCTTGGCATCTTCCGTTCCTTGGCTGTCTGCTGAGCGATTGTCCGTGGGGTTATCCGAAACTGTCACCGCCATGGCGCAAGAAGACCACAGAGCTCGAGCCACGAACAAATGGATCAAAGCCGATCGGAAGAAGAAGAAACCCATGTATCCGGGTTCAAAGAAATCACCCGATTCATCTCGTGCCTCAATCACGTACTTCTGAAGGATCTCCGAAATGATGGTCGCGCTTTCGATGCATATTGAGACGCTGTCGTCGTGAAGCCAGGACGGGTACATCGTGGAATCATCGGCGGGTTTCTTCCTTTTCTTCTGGTTTTGAATCACGTCGTTCACGACCATTTCCATTTTCCTCCAATGAATCATGACCAGCATCGCACGGAAAAGGATGTGGACGAGCATCACCAACCATCGATTTACACCGGCAGGAGTGAAAGTACCATCATCGAAAGGTGTCCATTGTCGTTGTTGTAAGCACCCGTCATCCTCCTGCTTGATACCGCACACGTCGGTTCGATTTCGCGGCGGCGAAAAGTCGATTTTTTGTATTTCGACGGGAAGCGACTTGAACCACGAAACCACGTGCTCATGCATCGCTGCCCTTCTCTGCTCCATTTCTTCCATCGTTAGCGTTCTTGCTGATGAGGCCTCTTTTGCTGTTTTGTCCGACGCCCCCGCATCGCTTCCAATCCCCGAGGCCAATTCGAATAGGAAAGGCCACATGTACATTGCTTGTAAGAATGCAACATAACCATCAACCATAGAGCGGGGTTTGCTACTGTCCCGAGGTTTCGAACGATTTTGGTTGGTTCTTTGATCATCATGTATACCCTTGTCATCGAAGCGGGGAGATGATGTCGGTGCAGTTTCCAAAGGGGAGGGAGACTGTGACTCCAATCCGTAAGATGCTTTTGAGCGGGGAGGCACTTCACCATCGGGTCCAACCGAAAGCCACAGATACTCTGGTGCCGGGAAGCGGACCGCGAAATCCCTGTCGGGTATATGTTCTCGAGCGATGACTTCCATAATCATGCGGAGGTGCCAAATGGTCCACCAGACGCGACGCCTTTGCTCTCGGTAAAACCAGCTCCACGACGAAGGTGGTGGTGACGATGGCGGACATTCATTCTCTGATGATGATTGAGGTGCTTGACAATACGAACGGACGATGTCGTCGGGGTCGTGATTGAGTCTGAGGGACAGCGCCATGGAATACCCCGCATCGGCATAGTGCAACATTCGTCTAACTGCTTTTGGATTTGAAGGGAGGGATCGGTCAGGATTTGATTGCTATCATAACTATCATAGCCAACAAACAACCCACCTCTTCCGCGACCTTTCGTGGCAAAGACCAAATGCAAGTTTCAAATGGAAAAGAAAGAAGGATAAGGTTTGCAATCGTTAGATGCTTAGATCGTTGTCGCAGGCCAGGAGTTTTCGAAAGAAACATCGGGCAGGAAATTACAGAGTTTAACGAGGAATAGAAACGAGAGCGAGGGGGAATGAATATTGCGCACCAGTCGAAGCAATGCCCATCAGCACGAGAGCAATCGCGCATTCAAGCGACGGTCCCTGATCCATCGCCTTTGCAACCAAAGTGTGAGCGCGATTGTAGAATTTCTGGCCCCGTCGAAACCGTATGGAACTTTCCCTAACGATATCCGGGTGATCTGTGAATTTCGCAGCAATCGCGCACATTGTGTAGACGATCATCGGAGGCTGTGCGAACACGTTTTTCATAAAGGAAGGCGGATGAAGCATTGCCTGCGAGCCCCGTGCATAGGAATACCGGAAGAAGAGTTTGCAGAGGGATACGATCAAATCGGGGTTTGTGGTAAGCGGGTCCATGGCAGCTTGACCCGAAACACTTGCGGCGGCAAGGAAGGAAGTGAAATCATTGGAAGGTGGTCGGCCGTTGATGTTGCTTCTGGGTCCAATAGCTGCATATTCGTTGTTGCTGACGGTTGTTTTCAAGAAAACGGCGTGTGGATCGACTGAGGGTGGGGGAAACGAATGTGGTTGATTCTGTACACCCAACACTGACGACGTCTGCACGAAAGCTGGATTTCGGGCTTCTGGCGACAGGATATGAGCGCTTTGCTGCGGATCTATGATCGTTGACGAAGAGCTTGCGGGCGTTGTTTGAGGAGGCGGAAGGACGATTGGTGTACGGTACGTTGGGACTGCAGTTTGCCCCGTGTGAGGGAAATCAGCAAGAATGTTAGTTGCAGGCCGATAACAAGCTGCGTCGTTGGTGTCTGCGAGCAAGAAGAGAAGCTGTTGCAGTTCGTCATTGGACGCGACATTCGGTTGTGCTTCGATATCCACAAAGACAGTGCTCCCATCACAGACGCCACCACTGTTTTCCCTCGCAAACGGAAAGGGTGTGGTATCAAAGGAGTTGTCCCAAAGCGGCTGCGTTGTTGATTCTTGGTGTTCCGAAGTCGAGATACTGCAGGGTGGGGATGTTTGGTATAAGGACGTGGGAGTTGGGCATGAAGTGGAGGCAGATGGTTGTTGATGATGTGTGGGTGCTAGAGGCGTAAAGAAGGGTGCGTTGTAACTGACTGGATGCTGAAGGGTTGCCACAGGCTGTTGAGGAACTTGGAACCCAGCATGTTTTTGAGGAGGAGGAATGTGCTGAATCCCTCCACTGGTTGCAGCTTGGTTGTAGGTTGTGGTTGTAGGTTGAGCGCACATTGTCATCCCTTCGAAAACAACGGTCGTGGACTGAGGCAGGTGAACTCTTTGTGGGGGTGCTGTCGTAGTGGGAACTGTAACATAACCAGCTGGTGCATCCCAAGTACAGTTCATGCGTGCTTGCGAGCACGGGAGGCATATAGGCTGCTTTCCATCACTAGCTGTTTTACGGCTGTAGACAACGTCAACACGATCGAACGGAAAAGTAAGGAGAAATGACTCGGAGATGGTTGGCCGCGTTGGAGGCAGGAGGAAGACGCTTGCCGCAAGCGGGGCGTGGCCCTTTCAAGATGGCAAAGGTTTTGAAAACAAAGGAAGAGTGAGTCCTTACCCGCGACACTGAGTGCACCACATATCCGAGAGGTGGTGGTTGGTGTTGAGGTTTTCCATTGCGAGCTGAATGAGTGTCCATGAAGTATTGAATATGCGTTCGATCAAAAAGGAATCGGCGATCGGTAGACCAGGTTCTGCAACCAGGTGCAAGTCTGCGTTCTTGTTTCACGCTCCACAAAGGATACAAAGTTGATCCTCGATCATTTTGCGTCAATTCATGCGCTCTTTCTTCGGGTCAGAGCGACTGTGTAGTATTCTGTTTGGAAAGTCTCCCTTCGGAATACACTCAACCTCCACAAACAAATCAATTATTCGATATTCTATTAGAGATGCCGATATGCTTCCTATTTGAGCGCCGATTGGACAACTTTCATTACTTTCATTCAGCGAGTCTTTCAACCTGTTGATCGAAAACACTGTTCAAAGTTCCAAACATTTGATCGATGGGCGATTGGAACGCGCATAGTCGATCCAACAAAGACATACAAAAGACCTGAACCCACATCCACCAACTTTGTTGATCATTGTTCCATGGATGGGTTTGCAACGAAATCCAAAAACCCATCTTTAATACAGTAACTACATTGCCACCGTACAATGTGGGCCATGGGTACTAGTAGGCTCCTTCACCTCATAAGTCCTCACCCAGGTCTTGCCCAATTCTCGCACCCCTCTCTGCCCCTCTTCCACGCACCGAAGAGCACCATCATGTGATAGGTGTTGTTTCTGTGTTGTCACTGCCGTGGGCATCATATTAAAGCCAGGCAAAACGCATTTCAAGTACAATGAGTCAAACCTCCGGGCTATTTGAGTCAGTGCCTTGTTGGAATTTTTGGCGCAATCTGAGTCTGACCCCACTTCCATCACCGTAAATTAGTCATCGAAAAAGGAGTTCATCTGGTAGGAGTCGACGCACCAAGGGAATGAGTCCGAATGACGTTCCTTCAACTCGAACTCCTTGGTCCAGAATAGGCCCAGATCCTTCTCGGAAATCCTGAATCACACTCAGGCTGTTGTGGAGCTGCTCCTGGGTGGTGGTTGCCTTGGACAGTGCGGGCCAGTGCTTCATCAGCTTGCCAAAAATGCTCGCAGATCCTCTTCTGGTGGCGGAAAATGTCACATGATGGTGCCACCTGGACCATCTCTTGTCTCCAACTTCACTCACTTCTGCGATGAGAAAGAAAGAACTTCGA
Organism: Quaeritorhiza haematococci; assembly: GCA_027596845.1. Taxonomy (NCBI): domain Eukaryota; kingdom Fungi; phylum Chytridiomycota; class Chytridiomycetes; family Quaeritorhizaceae; genus Quaeritorhiza; species Quaeritorhiza haematococci. The sequence continues at coordinate 1,729 of JADGJF010000502.1, read as the reverse complement.
GAGGGCTGCCCCCCTACTTTATGAGCGTCTTCGATTGTGACTCCTCCCAGTTGAGAGTAGCGCGGGATCATATGCCTTGCCAGTGTGATTGAAATCGATTTGGTTGTACTTAGCCGGCAAGAGACGCATTCAAAAAAAGTTGGTTGGGAGGCAAAAACGGAGCACATCCAGATCGTACGGTGTCGAGAACTGAAAAATAGATCTCTCCCAGATCTCCCTTTGATTCATCATCATTTAACGTTGCTCCTCCCTTAGCTTTTTGTACCACATGCTGCCAATGCTGCCTTCAAGAGATGCCAAACTTATTAGAGCGTTTGTGCTTCCTCCCACCAAAAGATGCGAACATTATTATGGTCCCTCCCACATCCCAATTTCTCACCCAGTTTCTCACCATCACATACAACTCAAAAACCGTGAACTGTCAACAAACTGATCGTTAGCAACGACGGGAAAACACATCGAATTGACTTCAGCCGAGCACTACTAAGATCATAACATCTTGCAAGACCCAAATCCCTTTCCCACCACGAAAAACAGGTGGGGATTGAAGCCCACATTGTTAACCAACTCCAGACAAAGACTATATAAAGTTTTTGCAATTCTATTAATGTATTCGGTGCCGTGGTCTAGTGGTATGATTCCTTCTTAGGGTGGAGGAGGTCCCGGGTTCAAACCCCGGCGGCGCCCTATTGCATCCGTGAAAATGTATCAGTACGTCGCCCGTGTGTGTTTTTCTGTTGTCTCCTAATTGCCACTCATTTGTAACTGTTTTACTCTATCCGTTCAAGACGGCGTTCAAGCATGTCACTAAGCTGTGTCGTGGTCAACTGTTCCTATTGCACATTTTTATGTAACGCCGTCACTTTCAAGAGAAGGTCATCACTCCCATTCTCTTCACACCAGCCAAAGCACCTCAACTCTTTCTCACTTTTTCTTATTCGTAAAACACTCAACGCCCAAATGAAACAGGGCTAAACATCCAATGCAAACTTTGTCGAAAATGAAAATGAACGAACAAGAAAAAGAAAATTGAAAGAAAAAGGTATCATATTGCGACAGAACTTGAATGAAAAAAAGCAACTTGAAAAAAAAATATGCCAAAATACATGAAACGAAAAAAACTTGTCAAAAAAATGGCTATGTACTAAACATGAATGCGAAAAGAGAAAGCCCAAAAGACTGGGAAAACAGCGAGAGGGAGAGGGGATGTAAGAGATCCGGCGCCATGCCAGGCGCGGGTCTTTGCGAGTCAACACGTGTTGAAGAGTGGGAGTGGAGGAAAGACGTGGGGGAGGGCAAGAAAACAATCCGACTTCGAGGCTTTTTCGAAAAGCTCCCTGGGTAGAAAAGGGAGAGAAAGCAAAAACAAGAAAACCAGCCAGCTGTAGTTCGATGTCTTATGCACGCCAAGAATCTGCTGTGAACCATTCGTATACCCATCCCCCGATTCTATGATCCATCTCCTTCCTTTCCCCCCTTTGGCGCGCCACCAAAACGCGCTCTCAAGCTCCTCCCCGACTTGAACCCTTCTCATTCCCCCACCAAACCAACAATATCACGACGCCAAGGGTATCCTCTCCCGATACAACTGAAAGTGAGGCCTCGAAAAGTACTGCACCTCGTCCTCCGTCATAGGGGTAATATTCGTCTTCTTCAACATCCCCGCAAGGTCAAATACCGGCCCCTCTTCTCCTCCACTCCCAGCCTCCCCTCCAGACGTCTCCCCTCC
>JADGJF010000501.1:0-19153 GCA_027596845.1 Quaeritorhiza haematococci | reverse complement strand
GGTTAGAAGAGGGGGAGAGAGGGAGAGAATTTTGCCTTGAACAAAGGCATGGTGTTGTGTTTGGGAGTGTGGCCGGGAGCTGAAGAAAACGTGAAGAAGCTGTTGGGACTGTGAAGTGCGCAGGCCAACTTGAGTCGGGAGGAATTGCCGTGATCTCAGAAGGAACGTGCGACCCCACTTCACCTTACCTAATATTTCAGCATACTGATCTTCTTCTTGATTCTCCTCTCCTTGTAATCAATCCCACCAGGAAACTTCTTCCCATCATCTTCCCGAGTACGCACTTCCCATGATCTTTCAACGATACCACATATTTCGTTCTTGCAACCTTCGTTGTCTCAACTTCCAATCTCCTTTTCCAAATCAGGTTTATTCTCGAAAGAAGTTGGTCTGCTCGCATCCCTCGCCGGGATCCTTGTAGTGCGCACATGGCTGGATATTTGGTTCTCTGGTTTCAACGGGTGAGTGCAATGTGAATAGGTACAACGTGTTGATTGTCAGATGGAAAGTGTCATGTATGGGTAGACACTCACAATCGTCTCTTGCCTGTTTCTCGTAACCCCGCATAATGCAGTATGGTGGTCAAATCCATCGTCTCCCGCGACCGCAAGACCTTCATGTACCTTGTTATCCAAACATTCGGGTTAATGATGTGGCCAATGAGTGTACGTAGATCTACCTTCTTTCCGTCTTCCGATGTTCCAAAACGCAAGCCATATGCAACCTTTACGAAGCAGAACCCACTCAACTTACGATCATGTCAATCTTCACAAAACGGAATAGATCACAAACAACTCGCTCAAGATGAACATTGCGGCATTGTCTTTGGCCATCCGTAACCGGTTGACCAAGTATGCGCATGAGCAATACTTCAAAGGGTGAGTATACGAATGGAGTTTCCCTGTATTTGAAAATCGATGTTTGCCCCTTTTCCACGATTTTTTCGTCTTGTTTTTCATAACCAACGCATTTCGACGGTGATTTCAGGATCACATTCTACAAAGTCGCCAACATCGACAACCGAGTCAACAATGCGGACCAGCTGTTGACGCAGGTACAGTGGCCTTTTCACATTTTGTCTCTCACTGACCTGCTTCTGGTATCTTTCATTTGACTAACGTGGTTCCGATCATCTTGGCGGACGTATGTACACTCTTTAGGATATCGACAAGTTCAGCGACACTCTGTCTCATTTGTACAGTGACACTCTGAAACCTGTGGTGGATATTGTGCTCTTTGCGATCAAGCTGTCGCAGGCCATGTAAGTTATTCACACGTGCATCTCTCATCATTTATTTTGTTTGGCGGTTCAGTGGGGTGGATGAGGTGCCTGGTGTTTCATTTATGATTCGAGGAACCAGAGACGTTGCTGAAAATGACTTTTCCGCTGCGCATTCAAACTTTCTAGTGGTCGCGAAGGTATGTTCTTTGGAAGCTAGTCTTTTGATTTGTTGTGACTCGAGACTCCAAGGATCTGGATGCGATTTACCGAACAAGAACTAACTGTGGCTCTCATCCAACCGTTTAGCACCTCTTGTTATCATCGCGTACTTCTTCTCGACTGCTGTCGCCCTTCGTACATTCTCCCCACCATTCGGCAAATGTAAGCAAACCCAGCTACGCTCCTCTTGCGTGCACTGAATTTCCACTCGAAACGGTTCGGTGATACTGCCTTTTTATCGATCAACTCACACCTAATCATGACTTGAATGGCTCTTCTTCCATCCTTCCGCTTGCAACAGACACCGCCCAGGAACAGAAACTCGAAGGCGAGTTCCGGTTCACGCACTCACGGATTATTACACACTCCGAGGAGATTGCTTTCTATGGCGGGTCACAGAGGGAGAAAGAGCTGGCCAATAGCAGCTTTGATAGGATATACCGGCACGTGGAAAGAGGTACGTTTAATATGGAGGCTTTTGTTGCTGCGGGCTTTGTGGGTCCAATCCGTCGCTCCAGCGTCAAGTAGAGGCTGGGAATAATCATCTGTTGGGTTCCGATTTTGTGTTTTGAGGGGTGAGGGAGTTGATGATATGCTTTTGTTCTCTCGGATTCAAACGTACTCTTTTCTTCCCGCAGTCTACCGCCTCCACTTCGCGAACGGAATTTTCGACAGGTGAGTCAACAGAAGAAATAAAAATTCCATCTCTCCTTGCTTTCGTGCCAACGATCCATGTGACGTTAATGAACCCCCCCTCTGCTTCTTCTCCAATTCAGTATCCTTGTCAAATACATGGCAACAATGACAGCCTACTATCTCCTTGCCCGACCCGTATTCGACCCACGCTACGCCACCGAGCACATGGGCGGCATCAATGCTGTTGATGCAGACCCTACGAAGATTATGGAGGACTATAGTAGGAACTCGGGATACCTTGTTAATTTGTCGCAGGCTATTGGGAGGGTTATTTTGGCTGGACGGGATTTGACGAGGGTGAGTGGAAGAAGGTTTTCAAAGTTGGGGTAGTTTGATGTTTGGGATTTGAATTCCTTTGGGTGGTGTGAAATGAACGATGGGGTTGCGCGTCTTTCAACGCACTCCCATCCATTCAATCATACATATCGTACTCATTTCCCCCATCTCCCGCTGCACCTCTTAGTTTGCCGGTTACACCTCCCGTGTCGCCGAATTCTTTGAAGTTCTCGAATCCGTCAACACTGGCAACTACGTCCGCACAATGGTCGACAAAGACGCCAGTGGTGATGAAAAGAAACAGCAAGGCGGGAAGACGAAGGTTGTGAGTGATACGGATTTGAAGGGGAAGGTTGTTGTGAAGGATCGGATTATTCAGTTTGACAAGGTGCCGATTGTCACGCCGAATGGTATGTTTGCGGGAGGGAGGGAGAAGAGCGAGAGGGAGGAGGGCGTTCCGATTGTTCTTGACTGGGTTGGTTTTTGTCTTTTGCTCGTTCGTCGGTCGCTCAATCGTTGGAGTTCCACTAACTGATACCTATGTGGTATATTCCAATGGCGTACACCCTCCTCTCAGGTGACGTTCTGGTGAAAGAGCTCAACATGACTGTCAAGCCTGGAATGAACACACTTGTAACTGGTCCAAATGGGTGTGGGAAGAGTTCGCTGTTCCGTGAGTATTACTGGGGACTCGTTACCTTTGTCAAGACTTTTCGACAGCCGAGGGATATAGAGAAAGAGTTTCCCGCCTTCATCATTTCTTGGGGACGAGCATCGATATGAACATTTCTTGCGTCCGGTCTTTTGACTTACCTGTTCGATTTGGATTTTTTGTGTTTAGGTATTCTCGGTGACTTGTGGCCTCTATTCGGTAAGTTTCACATACCTAAACTGAGCCGATTCAATATTTACAATGACAAAGTAGTGAAAGAAGGGAGCAAAATCGAGGGTGGAGGATGGGAAGGATTGCTCGCCTTCTTGGACCTGCTTACATTGACATACGGTATTCTTCCAAACTTGTTCAGGTGGTACGCTTACGAAACCGGAGGCTTCGCAGCTCTTCTACGTGCCACAGAAACCGTACCTCGCTCTAGGTAAGTCTTCATGAGCTTTCTTCGAAACATTTCAGATTTCAAATGAAGAGTGGAACGTCGACGACTATCCAGTCTCCGTACATGGGTTTTCTCATCACCTTCCTTCTACCTCATATCCCGCAGGCACCCTCCGCGACCAAGTCATCTACCCCCACTCAACCGGCCAAGCTCGCACTCGCGGTTTCACAGACGACAAAATTGCCGAGTTGTTGAGGGCCGTGCATTTGGAGTACCTTGTGGCTAGAGAAGGTGGTTGGGATGCTGTTGCCGACTGGGCGGATGTTTTGAGGTAAGGTGGCTCGGGAGAGACATCCAGATTGTGTGTTGAATTCTGAGGATTATAGAGTCGAGAATTTCCAATGACTGATGTGTCGCTTTATTGCTTCTTCTCTCTTGCAGTGGTGGTGAGAAACAACGAGGTGAGTGGGTTCAAGTTGATTCGTTTGGTCTTGCTTTGGTTGTGTGGGTTTTGGGAAATATCTGGAGATTTTGATACTGACCGTTGTGCTTGGTTGTGTGCCGGAAAAACAATAGTGGCTATGGCCAGATTGTTCTACCACAGGCCGGAGTTTGCTATCCGTAAGTATATGATATATCCCTTGCACCACCCATCAGACGCCGATTGCGACCGGCATCTTCCATAGTAGTGGCGACTTGACTCTTGTGCTGACCTTTTGTCTTGATGTTTATGCAAACGCAGTGGATGAATGCACAAGTGCCGTATCGGTTGATGTCGAAGCCTTGATGGTACGTCCTTTACTCTGTTCAGCTCGTCTTCTTTCTGTCGTGGCTCAGGACATGGAAAAGAAACGTGGTCGCTTCCTGGTGGAAATGGTGATAGGATGTTCTTGGTTCTTGGGTTTGTTCACTAATTTTGCCCCCGCCGCAAACCAACAGTACAACTACGCCAAGAAGAACAACATTACACTGTTTACGGTCTCACACCGTCAATCGCTGTTCAAGCACCACGATTACTTATTGAGATTCGGTACGTGATGGGTTGCGGTCAATCATGGGCCTAATCTTTATGATGCAAAGTGGTTTTGGGAGTGGTGTTGGACGCAGGATTGAAATGAGTGACTAACCGGGTGGTTTGCTGTGCTTTGGATCCCTTTCAATGCTTGGCTTGTTCGATCTCTTTTCCCATACCCCTCCGCACCATCTCTCTTGTCTCTCCCAAACCGGAACACTTTCGGCTTCTTGTTTCAACCCTTTCTCCTCTCCCGCAACACTCGCAATCTAAGACGGCGAAGGTCACTACGCTTTTTCAAAAATGGAGCAAGGGACGAACCCGTTTGAATTTGGACATGGAAAGACTCAGGGTTCGGAGAAGTTGGACCTGTGAGAAGGAAGACAGGAGGAGAAGGAAGAAAGGAACAGAGAGACCTAGGGACACAGAAGTGAAGGGATAGAATATTTTTGAAACGCGGACATATCTTTTTGAATGCAATAAACACGCAAAGATACAAATGGACAACTGAAAACCGTTGATGTTAGGAGGAGTCGGTGTGGTCGGAAGAACCTTTCAAACATCCGGAGTCATTACGAGATTATATTGAATGGGAGGATATCCGGTAAGACAGCGATTTTTCAAGGAAAAACACCAAAAACATTTTGGGTCTGTTTAGGTCCAGTCACGGTGAGCTCAAACCGATGTTCGTTTGTTCGGCTCTTTGCGCTCTTCAATTCTCCCAAACAATTCAGCCCTTTATTGGGAGCCTCCTAGAAAAACGTTGACATTGCCCGGGGTCCGGACAAAGAAAAGAGAAAATATGGCTCAAATCAGAAATGATTCATTCCAACTCCCCTTTCCCACTGTCATTCTTTCCGCCATCTACTCAAATGCTTTCCTATCATCATTGGGCGCTTGTGCGCAAGAATTGTACATTAAAAGCCAAGGCGGAAAACAAACCAGGGAGTCGTCTCCGCCGTCATCAACCGTGCAAGAACATCAGGATGAAGCAACCTCGACCCAAACCCGGCAGCGCCCACACCCACACTAGCAAAACCCAATTCGATTTCCCCCTGTTCCCCCCATGCACCCCTGATTCCTATCCTCCGAGCTACCAGCAAGCCCCTCGCGTCCTAACCGAGCGCAACCGCCTCCGCAACGTCACCTGCACCAACCTCGACAGTCTGATCGCCTACCTCGACCGCACCTGCTCGAACGTATGCTCCCAAAGAATGTCTCAACTCCCGTTTTTCAACCACCACGCAACCCATCCGTCCCTGCAAGTACGCCTGGAACAGAAGGTCTTGGCATTGATTTTGATATTCAGTGATGCGATCATGCTAGAGATAAATGATTCGGCAAGAGTGAGGATCGCGAAGGGGTAAGCGGATTATGTGATGCAGATGGTTAATGGGGTGGAATTGGGTGGCATGGCGAAGCTTTCGATGGAGACGGCGAGGGTTATGATGAAGATGGCGGCGGATGAGGCCGAGAAGAAATCCGCGCAAGTCCCGCAGGAGACAGTAGTGGAACAGGTCGACTAATGATATCTAGAAGATGACTGCAATAGAGGTTCCAATATGAAAATTAAATCTTTTCACGACTGGTTGTTTTGAGACTTTTGAGGGTAGAGAACGTAGAGTACTCCTGCACAGACCACTTCGACCCAACTTGTTCAAAGAAACTTCTTGGTGGTCGTGTCCGTTTGCAGGTTCTTCGCGCATTTGAGGTTCGAGACATTTTAAGCCCTTGTTGATGATCATATCCACATATACGTCCATCATGATGCGCTGTTGGCGTCCTGCCTTTTGCCTCGCCTTCTTTTTCGCAGTGAATGCATTTGAACTCTAAGACTTCACCTTCTTTCGAAAAACAAGCAGTCTTTGAACTTCAGCCCTCCACGGAGAAAGGGATTATTTCGTGGTTTTTCAATATCTATCCGATCAATGCAACCTCTTATTCTTCCAAATTTCATCCGAGAGGGTGCTACTCCCGCGAACTCAAGCCCTGTAGGGACCCATCTGCAAGCAAGTTAGTTATCCAGACTCAACACGGCGAAGATTCAAGATCATTGCATTTCCCGTGCCGCCCTGAAGGGCCTGAACATTTGAGAGGAATTCCACGTGCCCATTGAAATTTGCAATTATGACACCGGCTTCTTCATAGGCAATTGGTTCGATATGCAATGTCAGGCGGAGGCAGTTATTCCCATTCTATGAGCGGGAAACGTGTATAACGGTCCTCCATTTCTTTCCTTCACTGATTAGCAAAATTGTCGAGAGCAGTGGAAGGAACTCGACGAGATTTTCTCTCAAGTCCAAAAAAGACCTGATCCAGACCTAACCTATGAATATTCCGAATGTTCCGGAATAAGTTCGACATCTTGAAACCGAAAAAGCTAGGAAATATGAAGGCTATGATGGTGAAAGGAAACAAGACATCCCCAAAGGAACTGACCACCATGATGGTAAACTCGGCTTTGTACATGAGAACTGATGAAGCGGGGCGAAGGTCATGGTGGTAAATAGCGGGCACTTAAACCTTTCACGTTCTAAGAACAACGCCTAGGACTCCAATTTTTGGCAAACGTTTCAGATTTTCAGAGATAACTTGCTGGAGATCTCGCACGTGGTATCCACCGCACTGTCTCCCGTCCTGCTGCTTTTCATGGGTTCAGAAACCCGCACAGGGCCAGGGCGTATGTATACGTTCGCATCAAGTTTCCCACAATCTCTTCGCTTCTCTTGCGGTTTCTGGATTGTGTTTTTCGTTTCCGAACAAACTTCAAAGTTCTGATTTCAGAATCCGCTACCCGCGAGGCAAGGATACGGACACGTCAGCAAACAAGCCATCCCCTCCGCACTCGTCGTAAGTCGACAACAAATGTCTACAACGTCGCAAGGATCCCGTTCTTCCGCCGCGTCAACATCCATCCCGCAGTTGCAGAACTTGTTGCGCCAACTTGAACCGGAAACAGGCACGGTCAACGAAGAAGTCCGACAATATCTAGGCTTTTCACCAGCATACTATCGCGCCCTCCTCCTCCTCACGAACCGTCACCGCCTCCGCAAGGTCCGCTTCGCCAACGTCGACATCCTCATTTCCTACCTCAACCTCACTTGCGCTGACATCTTCACTCAGGTATCTACCCTGCCCATGTTCGCGGAATACAATCTCAACGCAGAGCACGTGGACCCGCAACTCCAGTTGGGATATAAGTTCACCATATTACTGAAGATTTTCGCCAACGCGATGACGGTGGCATTGGCTACTGATGAAAAAGTGATCAGACAATGGCTGTCGAAAGAGTACACGCTGTTCCTGATGGAGATGATGGACCGCGCGGATGTCGATGAGGAAGTGATGGAGACAGCGGTGATGGTGTTGGGTAGGATCGAGGAGGAATTGCTAGAGAGTATGATTGAGGAGGGGTGGGTAGTGAATGATGAGACCGGAGAGGTGGTGGACGATAGCGAAAAGGAAGAAACTCGCCATTAAAGGAGATGAATATTTATGAGCTTGACTAGATGGACCGGTGTCGAGCTTTCAAATAGAATATTACTGGCTTTAAGACAGCGTTAAGAATGTGTTGACGAATCGAAAATCTCTAGTGCCTTTGTCAACATTGCGCGCTCCGCGCTGCCAATCCATACACAGAATCCCCCTGCGTCAACTTCCCCACATGTAGTCTCTTCATCTGATTTCGCTGTTCTTGGGGTTCAAAGGCAGGTTCAAAGGCCAACGCCGACCTTCAAATCCAAATCTTCTGAACTGTTGCAAGATTTTGTGGCACTGGTCCCATTCACTCGCTGTTGGAGTCGGTTGCGAATCCACCGTCGTCCATTCATGATAGTAGCTTCTTCAATACTCCACACCCTATTTCTTCCCCTTCCCCTTCCCACCTTTCCCTGCATCCTTCCCTCCACCCCCCGGGCGCGCCTTTTCAATCCGTTCCCTTAACCGCTTCCGTGCATCCTCCTTATCCTTCGCAGCCATCTTCGCAACATTTCCTCCACCAGCAACAGCCGGCTTTCGAGCTGCAGAAGACGAGGTGGGAGAATCAAGCTTGTCCTTGTATGCAAGGATGCGGAGGGTCTCTTGCTTGTGGGCGTTGCGTTGCTTGTCGCGGAGAATTTCGGCGCAGCGGGTTGAGTGGACTTCGGGGAGTCTTTGGATGGGTTGAACAAGAAGAATGTGTATGAAGTTAGCAGACGTATCTTGAGTGATCATGACATCTTCATATTCCTTGTCGTGGTGGAGATCCCTACTCGGCCCCACTCCCCCCGGGGAGCACATGCCCTTCCAATAGATTCTCACCTATGCTTGGAGCAATAATTCCGACTACATATTGCACACATCCCTGTACCCAGGATCGCAACGCGGTCCCGACACTTCTCGTAAGCACAAATGTTTTGAGGTGCAGGTGCAACTGCGTCACTGTTTTGTTCCGCGTCCGTGAGAGGGGGAAAATGGGAAATATAAGCTTCGCAGCAAGACATTGCATTCCGGCGACTTGGTCAGAAACAAACCCAAAAAGCCGAGAAACCGCCAACAAACACAACACATCGACCACAACCCACCTCTCAATCTTCGCAACAGCCTTTTCTATCTTCTCCTCAACTTGCTCCAAATCTTCCCCATCCGCCGTCTTCTTCTTTTTCTTCTTTTTCTTCTTCCCTTTCTTACTTGCACCTTCCTCTTCAACACCTTCACCATCCCCTTCACCCTTAACTGCATCTCCGGCCCCCTCACCACCAGCATCCAGTCCTTCCTGCACATCATCATCTCCAGTTTCTTCCACTCCACCACCGTCTCCCTCCTCCGCCTTGGCGAGATTTTCACCACCTTCCGATGCACTGGGTCCAACAAGTATCTTGTAGGCATTGGCAGTCTCAGGATCGAATTCATTCTTCATCACCATGCCTGGTACGACAACGAGATTATCCTCAACGACATCTGCCTCCACATTATCATGCTCCCTCTCCTCCTCTTCCAAATCCGCATAAACCGCACCTCCGTCAGCCCCCTCTCGTCTCGCACCCAGCACAACACCACTCGAGACCGGAGCAACAACATCCTCTCTGCCAGCAATGAGCGCAACCACAACACGGAGATCAAGCACGGTTTCAAATTGAATAACATGGTCTCGGCAGTTTGGTATCCGCTTCCTTTTCCGGTCTTTTCGTGGGCAATTGGTTGTGTCGCTTTGCTCGAAGGTCGCGTTCTCTCCGTCAAACCAATTTGCGCGTGCCCACTCAACCGCTAACTGAAACGGTACAGTAAAAGGTTGCAAAAAGTCGAACTTGTGTTGTTGTTGCTGCTGCTGTGAGTGTTGTTGAATCACTCCACGGATGTATCCCGCCATGACCCCGCGGCCCATATCTTGCGGTATGTCCACAAACACCAACATATCAACACCCGCCCCAGCCTGCGTCATGATCTGTCCCTTAGTCCCGAGCCTATTACCAACTTTAAAAGCGCTCAAAACGATTCGTCTCCTGTTCCCAACAAGACACGCCACATGGATACTCCGAGTACAATCTACCGTAACTTCAAACCGCCTGCTCACACCCACACCCGTCGCAACCACCACAAATCCCAGCGCATCAACAGAGCCGCAAGGTAGAGGGGTGTTGGAAACGGCACCGCAGCTACAGGAAAGGCGCAGGACGGTGAGACATCCAGCAGTACCGGTAGCGGTGTCTCCAGGGCATGTCTCGGTGCGGTCGTGTCCACAGGGTGACTCGCATTTGTGGTCACGGGTGCACGAAACGACGGGCTTACCGCATGGCAACGGACATACAACTGGGCATCCTTCTTCGTTCACCTCATCGCCTGGTTCCGTCCCAGTTTGTTCCATGTCGGAGTTTCGAGGTGGATGACACAACCGGGGACACCCATGACCACAGGGCCCCAAGAGTTTACCACAAACCAACCCACAAGAAAAAGGCTGCTCCGCCACATGACACGGCACGTCCCTTACAATGTTGTGTCCGCCTGCGCAAGGTCGAGGGACGGGGAAAATGCATGGTGGGCACGGACCTCGGTGGCATTTGTGAGACGGAGGGTGTGGATGACCGCAGAAGCGAAGTTTTTGGCAGGGATGGGGGCACCGGATATCTGCCAGGTTTGTACCGCAAGGAATCGGGGGGTACTGTTTGGTGGTTATTCGGTTGGGGTGGGGAAATAGAAAGTTGAAGCTCAGATCTCTTAGATTTCACCCTATCCCTCTGCCGTCTTTTTGTTCCCATCTTTTCATACACTTGCTTGTTCGAAATAAGCGATGAAGAGGAACATCCACCGCCTTACCAGCACCGTTGCTCCGCAGTCGCAGCTGACTTCCTCGAATGTCGCATTCAAGCATGGAGGACAATAACCCTTGTGGCATGGCGCCTTGATGTTATTTGAAAAGATGCAACCAAATGAATCACCTTTGGTGAGCAAAAAGCTCCTTGCGTGTCTTCATTTCCGCTTGACCAGCTCCCCCCTCCTCCTTAGAATCGCTAAACGCTCTGAATGCTGCCTTACCGTGCACTTATGCGACCCGCATTGCAGCATTTTCCCGCACACAAGAGGACATTCATGCTCTTTTCGGTGTTATTCGTATGATGACAAAGAACGCATAGCATGAAGATTAGCATGAAGACGTTAGGACAGGGACTTTTGCAATGCGACTCCGAGCTGACTCCCTCTGAGTCAGAGTCAGGGATAAGGACACCACTCAAAGAGCAAAAACAATAAAAGAAGAAAGGAAGAAACGACCACACACATACATCCCTGCCCCTACCCAAATAACTTACCCTCAACCGCAGAACCCCCTCTACCATTCCTCCGAAACGGACAGCAACGCACACTACACTGATGCTTTCCACATTGACGCAGTGTCCCGCAAACAGAGTCACACGTAGGTTGCCACGAATATGAAGAACGCCTTCCTCCCGGATTTCCATTTTTTTTCTCGATTTGAGATGAAGGGAAGGAAGCAGCTAAGAGTGTCAGAGCTTGCGAGCATTTGAAGGTTTCACGGGTTGATCCGCATCGACATGGGAGTTCAACCTTTGATTGTTAGAAAGACCGAGAAATGGACCGAAATGAATACGATAGAGAGAGGTATGAAACTAGGAAGCACAACAACCAAAACCTAAAAGAAAAAGACTTAAAGTTTGTGGACAAACCTCCTCATCACAGTTCCCACAAACGCCCTCGTGACAGACCCTCTTACACAAATGGCTCTCCACCCCGCACACCATGGGCTTCCCACATATCTGACCACACGATGGAATTGGATCCATGCACGTTTCCCGTCGTGGTTGATCCGTCAACTCGTCAAGGTGCACTTTACCACAGAAGCAGGTAGTCACATATTTCGGATCTAATGGACACGGTGGGCATGATCCTTCGTGGCAAGGTAGATCGCATGTATGAGAACCGCAGTGAACAAGTTTTCCGCAGGTAGAACCACAGCTGAACAGTCCCACAACGTTCATGTCGACATCAACGTCCGCGTTTACGGTTGCTGCTATATCCGCAGGAGGAAGGGTTGGATGTGATGTGCGAGAATGCTTGGTGATGACTGCCGAGCTGCATGGTAGAATTGAAACCGTCTTGCGATCGCAGAAACAGGTGCATGTGATGTGCTTCTGACAAGGTGAGCAAGGCCGTTCGTGGCAGATATCCTCACATTCGTGAATCCTGCATGATGAGGACAAGAGCCGGCCACATTTTTCGCCGCATGAAGTATCGGTGAAAGGCTCGCCGCACCGTTTGCGGAATCTTTTCTTTCCCAATCGAAAAAATATGAAACAGGAAGCAAAAAGGACCCGAAAACTCAATCTGTCAATCCCGTGTTGACTGAATAGTAGCCCGTGAAGCAAGAGAAAGCACACATCATTCACGATTGGATTTTGCTGTCGACTTACTGCATCTTTCCGCAAAAGCAAAATTTCGTATCTGACAAGTTTGGGCATTTCGGACAGGGACCTGGATGGCATAGTTCAGGACATGGATGCGGACAAGGAAAGAATTGGGAAGATATTGCTGTACGTGTGGACGCTAATGGTGGTCTAAATCCACGGGGCTTTCGGCAGGGATTCCCACATGAATGCGGCGTGTGGTATCGGGAGTATTCTGGGTTTTCCTCTCGTCCTGCAAGAGAGAAATTCGTAAGGGACAACGCCAAGAATGATCGGGACTGCTTGCTTTTCCCTTTTCACTCTAGAACTTACCGCAGAAGCACTTGTATTTGTCAACGGGTTTGGCGGAAGGGCAGGAACAAGCGGGGCATCTGAAGGCGGAGGTTCCTGTTTTCGAAATAACATAAGATCTTCCATAAAAAGTTGCCAGGACGGATTATTCATCGATAGGAACGACCCCTCTACCTGTTGTCGCTGTATGAGGTCCATCAGACGCAGAAGGTCCTTCTTGTTGCTGCTGCAACTTCGCAGAAAACCCCTTGTTTTTCCATTTCTGGATGCAAGACAAGTGGAAAAGCGTGTAGCAAGTATCGCAGCTCCAGACCTGTTATCGGCAAAACGTGTTAGATGAAATTTGGTCGGCAATGTCCCCAAGAAACCCAGGATTAAAAATCTAGTCAACGCTGCCTTCCCGAGTTTTAATTTATTGTCATTCCTCATTCCCAGGTCACCACGTCTGTTCTTGGTAACCCCTCTCACAAGTTGAATTCACTTGCCTGATCAGGACGAGCTGAACAAGAAATTCTGCCAAGACAGACCAAGCACTCGTCCAAGTCATCACTTTCCAGTTGATATATCAGGCGCTTCGTGAGCTCGCTTTCACTTGTGGTCGCATGGAAATACGAATGGGAACCCGCTCTGCTCGGGCTCTCAGGGCCGGTGAGTATCGCCATAACCCCGAAACACACTGTCAAAAGGACGTGCGACGCTGTGGAACCTTTGGCTTCAACCCGCTTGAAACAAGATTTACTTTTGTCGGAGTTTGAAAATACTGATGAAATGCAATGACTGGACTATCATGGACTTTTCGAAGCATTATCCGAAAATGATTGTGTTGATATCTGCCTATGACACGGCATACCATACCAAGTCGCTGGCTCTGCTAAACAAGTTAGTTGAACTTTTTCTGCCAGCAAATCCACGTTTGTTTGCTCGAACACGAATTTCTCGAGCAGATGAAAGGTTGGATGAACGAGATGTCCAAATAGCTACATGAAGAAGATGTCGATTCGATAAATAATCCTGCCGTGTACCTTTCTGGATACATTTAGATGTCTCTTGATTTCAAAGTTTCATATCGGACTTAGTATCGGACCCGCAACCATCTTAACGTCTCAGGGACAGGAGGGTGCACGGAATCCAAGGGCACGGCGTTTGGGGGGGGGGGAACACTGACAGTCATATAATTTTATCGAGGGCAGGAAGCAAACACTTCGCCCACATCGTTACCGGCGTGGTCATCCGGATGTAAACGAAGTCAAAATGATCTTGGTTATCTGCAGCTATGGTCGCTGATCTGGACCAAGGAAGATGTGGATTCGGGCAGAGGGAATATGATTTTCAATGCCCGCGGATCGTGGCATGATGTTTCTCCCGAAGTTGGAACCTACTGGGTTGCCGAGTGCCAACAGGGCTTCGTTTAGGAAACGTTTCGCAGCAAGGAATGACAGAACACCACACTCTGCACCGTTGTTGTGTCCATCTCAAGCCATCTTCCCTTCTGTGAAGCCCGGTATGCTTATGGTATGCCCAACCAAAAACATCCTGACACCGCTTTGCACCAGGCCGAGATCTGAGAGATTCGCGTTGTTTTTGGAGACGTTTTCCAATCGAAAATGAAGGCCGCGCAAACGCCTGCGCACTTGATTAGCGCGTTGGATGCGATTGCGGTGTCCATCATCACAGGTAAAGACTGCTATGGTGCACACGCACTTCCTGCTGGAGAATGAGATAAACATTTCATCACGTTGGTATTGGGATCGTTCCTCAACAACAGCATGGATGCCCTATGCAAGGGGAAAGGAGGCAAGGGTTCGAGGGGATAACTACGAGCCAAGTATTTGATCTCACTTCACTTACAGTGGTGTTTTCGGTCTCCTTCCATCGATCAATGAATGCCCTTCCCGCTGTATATTCGGTCCTCAATACCGCCCGCCGCCGCCCTTCTTTTTGCCGTCTCCTCAAACCCGAAGTATCACTCTTATCTTCAATCTTCTTGATATGTTTCGCGCTGTACAAGAAGAGATTCCAATCCCTGGGCGAGAGATTTCCTATTTACGTGAGTCCTGGATTTCAATCAGCTTCTTTGACGTTGTGAGTTGGTTTTGACAGGGGCGAAATCAACGCTGATACTGCGGATGGTTCTTTTGGAAGAAAGACCGCGGTTTGGGAGTGCGGATGGTGCATCTCACATGGATATGGTAAGCTGGAAGGCCTTGGGGCGGAACGCGAAGGATATTGGGGTAGAGTGAGGCATGCGAAAGAGTTTGGATACAGCATTTGACTGGGAAATAGCGTTAGGCGAATGATGAACATCAACGTGGATTCCATTTCTGACGTCGACCATCCCATCTATTCTTTTCGGAAACTGATCGCCAACCGAAGACCATCTTGTTCGATTGGTTGCTGGATCCCCACCTTCCCCTACGATATGCAAACACATCGGGTCTTCTGTCGTGGTTCGTGCTTCTCCTTTTGAGTTTTCCAGCTTTTCTTCTCTCCTTCCCACATCTCCCTGGCATACGAAAGACCTGACTAAAGACCGGTGTATCGCCCTTTGCAGTTTTTTGGCTATGGCGTGTTCACCCTCGCATCGCTCGCGGCTCTAAGCATTTTCCTCGTGATTTACCGCTCCTACATCATCTTCGATAACAAACATTACGATTTGATCCTCCTGGCGAGCTCGACGGTCGTTCCGTTTGTGTTTGTTGGGCTTGGTGAATGTTCTTTTTTGAATGTGTATTGGGGATGGTGTTTTGTGATTTGTGGTGGCCGTCGTCATTTTATGGTTTTCAAGTTTCCCACCTTTCCTGAGCAACATTTGCTGATGTTGGGCTGTCGTCTTTTGTCCATAGGTTGGGGTTTAGACATCTTTGGGCCATACATGTACTGGTGCGCATTCGATTTCGCAAAACCTGCAGTTAAGTCGTTTGCGTTTATTTTCCGACATGGCAATTCTATTGCAGTGGGGTCCACAAGCGCAACTTGAGGGTTAACCTCTTCAACATTCCGCAATGGCAACAGCACAAACCCATCTGGCTCTTCTCGGGTGTTTACGGTCTTACCTCATCAATAATCACAGCCGTCCTCTACTTCTTCGTCTCCAAAAAGCTGCACGAGATCACCAAAACGATGAGAAAGGAGCAACAGAAGCAACAACAGGAAGAATTGACATCACCAGTACCCGATACAGCCCACGGAAAATCGTTCGTAGGTGATGTCCGCAGCAGCGGCGGCGTTGGACTAGTGAATCCGCAAGCTTCATATGCAACATTCAGCGATGTGACATGGAAGCTTATGGCACACACTGCCGTCGTGATCATCGCAGCATTTCCGCTTTTCTGTCATGCGATTACGATCGAGTTGTTCGGTAAGCAGTGCAAACTCTCTCCCTCACAGAGGAAAATCTTCGGACTTGGCTGGGTCCTTTCAGCAAAGCCGGTTCTCAACTTGGTCGTTTCCTTCACTTCCTGATGCTCCTATTTCACGCGGTAACAGACGTCGATCCGTACATCCCGTCCCTCATCATGGTCATCTGCAACAACTCTCCAGGCGGTCTGAACCTACTGGTGTATCTCATATTCTATCGAAAGAAGGCCCGAATGCAGCTCGTTAGCAGTCAAATAAGAGGTTCATCGTCGTCGCAATTCGTACAAATGGGTGATGGAGATCCATATCCAGTCATGACGGCGTGATATTCCAGGGTTGCCTGCGGGTAACCTGTTTTGGAAAATGGAGGATACCCATGATTTGACAACGGGTAGAAAGATAGATAGAATCGACATATTTCTTAATTTTCGCCTAATTACAACAGGTTGCTTCGATGTGAGGAGGAACGAATTCCGACCCACATGGTGAACAGTGATTCTTGTTCCTCACAGACGTCTAAATACAAGTGTAAAGTGTTTTGGTGATCTCGTCCGTTTTTCGTCAATCGAGAATTTGACTTGCCCAAAGTCTGCTCCCCTTTCAAGCGCGAAATCGTCCGTTATCAACGAAGGTGAGTTCCATTGCCACAACGTAATGCTTCCGAGCACCTCAACATTAGGCTTCCAAGAACTCGTAATTAAACAAGCTTATCTTCGTCACCAGCATCCAACAAACTCGTCGTCATTTTAAGACAAAGCATGGGACATACTTCACGATAGCCCTTCTCTTTCAGTTCTCAATCACCTGCTTTTCCTCCGTGGACGACGTTGACACTCTAGGTGCCGCTATCGTCTGCGAGTCTTCATCCACTTGCCATTCACAGTGCACACTTCGCCATGCTTCTTTTGGTCGCCGCTCTTGGTGTTTGCATGCACTTGCCTGATCAGATCGACCTGAATAAGAA
This sequence comes from Quaeritorhiza haematococci, assembly GCA_027596845.1. Taxonomy (NCBI): domain Eukaryota; kingdom Fungi; phylum Chytridiomycota; class Chytridiomycetes; family Quaeritorhizaceae; genus Quaeritorhiza; species Quaeritorhiza haematococci. The sequence continues at coordinate 2,169 of JADGJF010000501.1, read as the reverse complement.
GTCATGCACAGACAGACCAAACACTCTTTCAAGTTGTCGGTTTCCAGCTGGTTTCGAAAATCCAGAAAAAATTACCTTGTCTACGACGCGGCACCAAGTTCCGACACCTTCGCCACGCCAAGCTCAAACTTTGTCTGAACCTTTCTCGCCTTCAAATCTCGTCAATCGGGTGCTGGTGGGACGTCACGGCGGTGGTCGGAACCTTGACTGGGTTGAATGAAATGAAAATGGCATCATGTCTCGTAACCTTTGAAGCGGGCCAGACACTCGCCGCGTCCTCGGGCTGTTCTGCATACTGATGGTTCGCTTCAACTCGACAGTAGCTGGGAGACTTCAAGCATCGTCACATTTACGGAGAACCTTTGAAAGGCTCGAGACTAGATGTAGGTAGGTAGATGTATGCCAGTGATTAGCATTTACCGTTAGTACTAAAACTACGGTGCACCTATACTCCTCTGGACCTGGCATGGACCTCGTGCAGTTGGTGCCTTTGATGTCTTCCATGTTGGATCCACCTGCTATGAACTGACAACGGTCAGTAATCTAGTAATGAACTGTTGGCATGTCGAAAGCACACATCTGGAATTCAGACCCCCCACAATCCATGCTACGAACACAAAGTGGTGGTTGGTGGCTTTGGAACTCCTCGCACACCACAGAGTGCACCGCGGGGCGTCTCGTGTGATCCATCAACGAGGCTTCTTCACTGAGCAACGTTTCGCAGCATAAAACACTGCCTTTCTGTCAACCTTCCTTGGAAGCTGTCTTGGAAGTGAGATCCTCAGAAAAACAAACGATGGGAAGACGATACCTACCCAAAGGAATGCGAACAGGTCCAATGTTTTGTTGGTGCCAGGATTTTCGCTGTCCAGATTGTGAAGCCATTTCCCGTCTGGCCGGTATACCTAGTTTTGGATCATTTTGGATGAGATCTTGGATGCCAGGGATTCGCGAACTGTTTTGCTGACCAAAGATGAAGGCCCTCCAAACGCCCGCGCACTTGGTTCGCGCGTTGGATGTGATCGCGGTGACAATTATTACAGGTAGAGTGTTCGCGCGGTGGACTGCCGAAGTGGTGGATGAAGGATTTGCGATTATCGAACTTTCAAGTTGATGCTTACGTTGTGTTGTGTACTTTCCTCCATTCTGCCTTCAATCAACGAATCCATGACGAATCCATACTCTTACCTCGCCCACGCACTGGCACCCACCCTTTCGTCCAAACCTTGCAGTCTCCCTCATATGTTCAATCTTCTTAATATGTTTTGCGCTGTACAAGAAGAGATTCCAATCCCTAGGCGAGAGATTTCCTATTTACGTGAGTCGAGGATTGATATGAACTTCCGTTTCTGCCAGTGAACTTAATTGATCTGAGTGTATCAATCGGCTAAATCAATGCTAATACTACACATGGTTCTCTTTGGAGGAAAGGCCGCAGTTTGGGAGTGCGGGTGGTGTATCTCACATGGATATGGTAAGCTGGAAGGGACGGGGAATGCGAAGAATGTGGGGGCAGAGCGGGGAGGTTGAGATCAATATTTCAACTGTTCGTGAACATCTACATCCATTTCTGACGTCGACAATCGGACCTCTTCTTTTCTGACAAATCGCCAACCAAAGACCACCTGGTTCGATTAGTTACTGGATCGCCACCTTCGCCTACGACATGCAAACACATCGGGTCTCTTGTCGTGGTTCGTGCTTCTCCTTTTGGGTTTATCCCCCTTCCCTGTCCTTTTTGCTTTGAATCTAACATTTCTTTTTGCAGTTCTTTGGTTATGGTATATTTGCCCTTGCATCGCTCGCGGCTCTCAGCATTTTCCTCGTCGTTTACCGCTCCTATCTTGTCTTTGACAACAAACATTACGATTGGATCCTCTTGGCAAGCTCGATGGTCCTGCCGCTTGTGTTTGTTGCGCTTGGTGAATGCTTCTTTTTGAATGCGTATTGGTGTTTGGTGGTTTCTGGTGGCCGTCGCCATTTTATCGTTTTCAAGTTTCCGTCAAGTTTCCTGAGGAACATTTGCTGATGTTGGGCTGTCGTCTTTTATCCATAGGTTGGGGTTTGGACATCTTTGGGCCGTACTTGTACTGGTGCGGTTTCGACCTCGAAAAACCAGCAGTTGAGTCGTTTGCTTTTCTTTCCCGGAATGCGCGCGCGGGGGGGGGG
>JADGJF010000500.1:0-19187 GCA_027596845.1 Quaeritorhiza haematococci | reverse complement strand
CATCCACCCCATGCCCATCCTCCCACCCCAACCAGATCGCTTCCTGTCGTATCGAGCATACTTGCTGAATTTATGGAAGCACTAACGAGGTTAGCGAGGGCGATCATGTAGAGTGGGACGACGAGGTTGTCGTTTTGGTCTGAGAAGGCTTCGATGAGTGCTATTGGCGTTGCGGTAATACGCAAGTCCCATAGAGAATATGAGGAGGTGAGGAGACGAAGGGGTCAGATATGTTCTCAAAAGAACCGAAACAGAAGACGAAAGATTGGTTCGAAACAAGGAAGAATGGAGGACACGGAGGACATGTGAATGGAAAGAATCATACGCACCCGTCAGACAAACAACCAGTCCCATTGACAAACTCTGGACAAAGTGTCATGGAAACGAAGGGGAAAGAAAACGCAGTTGAGTAAGGAGAACATGTGCCAATTTCAAACAGTCTCGATGAAGAAATCATAAATTCCTCACCTTTGCTGCGACGCCGCCAACATTCCAGGCCATCCACCAGTCGGCAATCCATACGCACGCAATCCAGCACCCCCACACAGAGGCCACGAACGCCAATGTCCCTTCGACCGTTTTCCCCTTCTTCTTTCTCTTCTTTTCCTCTCCTCCTTCTTTTACCCCTTCGGGCTTACTCTCTTGAACTGGCCTTATCCTCCTCTTCATGTCCATCTTTTCCGGCTTCCTCTGTTCAATCGTTGCGGATCCATCTTCGCTGTATCCATTTTCGGATTCGCTGTGACTGCAAGGATTCTGTTCAGCCAAATCCGCGAGCCTCAAATTGTCCTCTTCGGTGCCGTCAATGACAGGCCACCGTATCCTTCCGAAGGCATAACCGACTACCGATGCCATAGAATCCCCTACACCCAGCGCGAGGGTTCCCATGAGACCGGTCAAGTTCGCCTGAACCGGTTTGCCGAGCCTTTCGTGTCAAAGAGAAAGATAGAAGGAAGCCGTTATCAAACCGAACTACCAGGAACCAAGAAAACACACCCTCAATGCTCGCCGCAGGCACCGAATGAAACAAACTGATTTCCCGTCCCTTTTACACTGAATATTTCTCTCTCACCTGTCAAGCCACACCCCAACCCCACACCCGATCAGCAAATACAGGTGCGAAACGACCAAATCTCCACCCTTCCGATCCTTCTCGTCCAAAAACTCTCTGACAAAGACGTCAATTTGTGTGCCGAATGGGTATACTCGGAAGTGTCGAATGAGTTCGAGGAGGAGGAGAAAGGAGAGGGCGAACGAAAGGGAGAGGTGCATGAGGGAGGGCTGAACATCAGTGAAAGATCGGCAGAGAGTGCGATGAGTGAGATTGAAAGTGAACATCTTGAGTAACTGAACGTAGATGGTCCGAAGAGCCAAAAGATCACGATTTGGTATGGGCACTTCAACTCACCTCGACCAAGTACCCCGGGATGAACATCATAACAGCCATCGCATGGTAATACTTCCTCCTCAAATTCAATGATTTTGAAGACAAAACATCACCGTGCGTCTTTGCCGGTTTTTCACCTTTCTCCCCTTCTCCCAGTTGCCGGCCTTCAATCTCCTTTTCCCTCAACCACATCCGATGTGCGCCATACACGCCAAGCGCCACCACCACCGCAAAGTATACAAACAACCCGATCCTCGTTGGGGTCCCTACAATAAACATAACAGCCCATACAAAAGGATCTTTTCTGAACCACCCCCATCCGCTTTCCAGGTCTTCATCTTGCGGTACTTGTATGAAAAGCCTTGTCCAAGGTGAAATTGAACCGAGGACAATAGCTCCAAATCCCACGTAAAATAGAATCGACAATTTTATGTATGTGGTATATTCCGACTCCGACGAACGTCGCATCGACACAGAAGGTCTAGGTTGTCCTTCCCCGTCGTTGTCGGTCGTCGAAGAAGAAGATATTGTTGACGATATTGATAGTGCACGGATTTTCGAGAGAAGGGGATATAGAAAGCATCCGATGAGTATCATGCCTGGTATCAATGCGTGGGCAAATATCTTGATCTCGTCGAAATGCTGTTGCGTGTCGCGAATCTAGGCCCAGAGTAGAAAAGAAAAGGATGGGAGGGAAGCACATGAGAAAAACAACGCTCCTAACCACATTCACTCCATGGTTGATGCTCTTGTGCATACGTGCATACAACCAAATATGTAGCATTCTAACAATACCTTTGACACCGTGGAATAAACAGCATCAACGACCATCAACGACATTCCCTGCGCAACCACTGCGGCCTCCCCCAGTGTGAAGCTCTTGCCAACACACCGCACCAGTCCATTGAAGACACCAACAAAAAGAAGTGCGCCGCATGCCAGCTGACCAACGAAGGATTGGATAGTCGCACCGATGAAGGCCACGACAGCCGTGGCGATCGCGATGTGGATGGCAGTAGGGGACGTGTGTGCGAGCACGGGGAGTAGGGTATCGAGGAATATTTGCGATATTAAAGCATAAGAGTTTATTATGGAGAAAAGGAGGAGATAGAGTGTGTATTCTTCATAAACCCATAAAAAAAGAAGGAGAAGGAAGTCTTTGAGTTTTCGTGAACAATATGGAACCGGATTCTTGATGTGCGAACATGGAACCAACAAGATCACTTCATGGAGTGCTCACCCCCAGCGGAACGGGTTTCATGATCAGAATCAGTAACGAGGGCCAGTCCAAGAGAGGAAAGCACCAAGGGTATCAAAAGGATTCCGACGGCTAATCCAGAGCTCGCCGTCTGCCTGTTACGTGAAAGGAAAATTGGAGATCAGAACACCTTGTTTGGCTATTTTATGATTGTTTTCTACTGAAACTCAAACTCCGACGACAAATTGCTCCCATCATCTGATGTCAATCCACTCCGCCGAGGACAAACCGCTCTCAAGCTCGTCCGCTAATGATATACTCAACTCACCGGAAAGAACCATGTGGCCAACCGTTCAAGATCTTACTAGTTGATAGTAGAGGAGGAGCCACAGCAATTAAAGATACAAGAACCACCGCTGAGGCTGCCGGTGCCTGGTTGGGAAGGAAAGACAGTTGTCTGTCATGCTGACCGACGGCGAGGAGTTGACGTGCAGCGAAGAGAGCGGGAGCTGAAATGAGGAGGAGCTCGAAGGTCTGTGGGTGAATAAGCCTAAATCTGGCGACGGCGGGAGATTCAGTGCGGATCATTTCCTTCACTTAATTAAGCAGGTGAAATAGCCTGCGTTTCTTGGTCACCGTGAATGGTTCGAGGGATGGGACTGAATGGGGTGGGCAGTAGCGGCAGCGAGCGCTCTCGCTCAGAAAACTGTGTTTTGCCTCTTTTTGAGCCTGTGACACAAGCAGTGGCAGTGCAAGCCAAAGTACCTGCATGCAAACAGGGAAAGCGCACGTGTCCGCAGGCGACGCCGCCATTCTGGTACTAGAGCCGTCACTGCTTCCCCACCCAACACCCGCCAACCACCGCCGACGACGTACCCGCAAGGCGACGCCATCCCCAGGGTGAGTCAGCCGGTCTGCGAGGTTACTATGAGGCCTGTAACCCTGTGACTGTGAGGGAGGAAAAGTCAGAGTTCTGAAACTAAGTTTTTGGGTGTTGAGTTTGTGTGTGAGACTTTTGACTTTGAACGCCCACATTCTATTTTTGGAAACCATCATTGAACTCCGTTCGCCGCTGTTTCTGAATTGTGACTTCACGGTCCGCCTGCGCGCCACATCCGAATTGTAATAAACTGGTTCCAAAATAATTACCTCGACTCCCTGCTCGACTCTATCCTGTATAATCCTTCGCAACCGTTTGCAACTTGCCTCGCAACTATCCCCCCAGCTGTCCCCCCAACGAGACACCTCTGCGCTCCTAAGACTACCACTACGCCACAATGAAACCACCATCTTCAGCCCTCCTCCTCCTCGCCGCCACCATCTCCACCTCCTCTGCCGTCCTCGCCCAACAAGTCCCCGGCCAGCCCCCCCTCTGTGCTCCAGGTGGATGCTCGGGCACAGTCTGCATATCCGTGGACGACCCAAGTTTCGGCGCGCCAACCACTTGCGAATGGTCTGACTGGTACAATTGCTTCCAGTCCTCCTCCTCAAGCGGTGCAAAATGTGAGGTGCAACCGTCCGGGAAATGTGGATGGACCGTGAACGACCCCTTCCGACAGTGCCTAACGACAAGAGGTGCACCTGCACAGTTCATCGATTCTTTGGTTGGATCATCATCCGGCGGGAGTGGAAGCAGCACCACGACTGTTCCAGGATCCCCGTCGCCCGCTCCGACGTCTGGCGGTGCACCCACAGGCAACGCGCAGGCTCCAACGACCTCCACATCCACAACACCGACGCAAAGTGCAACGGCCAGTTCAAGTCCATCTCCAACAAACAGGTCATCCGCCACCAAGGTTCTCGCCACCTCTTCCACAGCGACTATCTCCATATTATCCATTCTTGCCGGTGGTTTCGCTTTCGCATGTAGCTTCTAAGTACAAACGTCATGGATGGAACCGGATTTGTAAAAAGCACACTGTCTAGATTTTGCCTTCAAGTTGTCGTCCCCCAAGTTTATGTATTTTGTTGAGACTCAGTAGATTCAGACTAGTTAGAAACACTGCATCAGTCATAGATACTCTAAGTAACAATGGAAACACCATCTTCTACACCTACACGTTATTGATACAAACATGCATCCGCAACGCGGTTTGCCTTTCTTTTCTGATACAAGATGGTCACAGTTAAATGGGCCTTCTAAGCTTTCGGCTTGCACTGAGATTTGTGCTGTTTCCAATCTTTCCTCTGGCACGAGACGTTACAGTACCGCGCGATGCGGCACCCCGTGCACTTCTTGAGTTTCACGCTTGGGTTGGCGCACCAGGAGCAGAATTGCAAATCCCCCTTCACCATGTCCTGGAAAAACGTCGGACGCTTCTTCGCAAATGTGTCATCTTCTGGCTCCTTCCATTCATACTGAAAGCGCTTCGCCCACTTGACGAGAGAACGCCTATACCGCATGATCAGTTTGACTGTCACCACTTTTTGGTCCATGGCGGATGGTTCGTATAAAACAGAAGCAATCTCATCTGCCTCCTGTAGCTGACAATCCAACCCCTCCAATCAAGAGATCAGGTTCTCCGGAGTGCCGTAAAAGGAGTTGGGCCGCACAACCAACGCTGTCCACATGACGACAACAATCATCCGACGCAAGTCCCGCATGTCGGGAGGTGACGTGCTCACATATTCCTCCGCATACGATAACGCAGATTTGAAATTAATGACCACTGCATCAGTCGGCATATTTGACACAGTTTCGTCCAAAGCAAGGTCTTCGCACCTTGACGCAGCTTGGAGAAGACCGAGGCGAACGAAATGATTTGCTTCATCACGACCTTTTAGGATGGATAAGCCCTTTTCGGCCAAAGAAAGGCATTCGGCGGGGGGGACGCATTGTTCCGCTGCTACCTGGTACAAGAAGGGGACGTTCGGATGATGCGTAAGGATGCGGAGGGCGAGATCCCGCGCTTCCTTGGGCTGACCCATTTACTAATGATATTGAATCATGCAAATTGCCGCGGCTAGGTTATGCGGGTCTTTCTTTTGCAGTTTCCGACTTGCTGCTTCCAGTAAATCAATGTACCGGTACATGGGCTTGCCTTCAAAAACGGCGGGTGTTGGTACGATTCCGAGGAACCCATCTTTGAACGTGCGGTCGACGATGCCAACGTCAGTAACTTGGATTACCCTTGCTGCAAGTTCCCCGATTCCTATCAACGATTCGAACTTTCGGCCTGTCTCGACCGCTGCCACCCACTCGATCATATTCGAACGAATCGTCTCAAACTGCGACTCCGGATGTTGTATCAGAAGATCGCGCACATTTTCCGGCAAGGTTGACAAACCATTGAGGAAGGCCCGTGGGTGAAAGGAGCGATCTTCCTCCGGACTGCCTCTGTGCAGCCAGAGAAAAGTATTCATGGCACGAAATCGAATCAGAACGTCCGGATGTCGCAAATGTCCCACCAGTGTGTCCATAACCTTTTCGTTCGTTCCTGCCCCAGTTTACACGCGAAAGAACAAAGAATCGAGAAGCCGTTGTGGCGGGCTACGGAATGCGTATGCGTGCAAGCCGACAGGAACACATCCATCGCTTCATCTGCGTCCAGGGAGTTGACGATTTTCTGAAGGCTGGGTGTCAGTTCTTCTGCCTCCAAACATACCACGAGAATAAAACACAGAGGCACCAGCGCTTGGGGAAAAAGCGTCTCGGACCCACGTTCTTTGTAGATGTTGACAAAACTCCACAGCGGTGGCAATAACGACTCAAACAAGATTTGCTGCTGTTCAAACTGGCTGATGACGCCTTCAATGAGTCGAGTGATGCAGGAGAGAGCGTTCGAAGGCAATTGCTCGTCGCACGTCAACAGCAAATCAATCAAGATCTTACGCACACGTTCTTCCTCCGCGAGTTTATTAGCCAGGATGGCATCCGAACACATGTTTTCTCCAGAATAATCGAGAGATGCCACCAAAGATGGGGCTCCTCCAGGTCCCAAAGCGCGAGAATTTTGGCGACCACGGACTTGAAGTTCTTGCGTACCTCGAGGTAATCTTCGCGGGTAGAAAGTCGGACTCCAAGGTAGTCTGCCACCTCGTTAGAAGTCACCTCGAATTCGAGAAGTCGTGGAGGGGAGGATTTCGATTTGTTTGTCAAAGTCCGAGTACGATGAGAGTGGAAGCTTTGCGTCGGAGAAAGGGGGACGTGGACGAAGGACACGTGTCAAAGAACCAACGAGTAAGCTACTCTATGCTCGGTGTTGCGGTTTTGGGAAATTGAGAATACCTACCTGGAGAACAGCCTGGAGAATACCACCTCGTGTGAGACAAAGCAGGTCCTAGAGGTCCTTAGAAGTCTTTTCCCAAACGAGTCCACAACATTCGGACCGAGTTAGACCGAGTCGGAGAGTTTGGAGTTCCAGCCCCACTTCCAGCCCAGCTTCTGGCCGATCGGTCTCTAAAACGTATTCTCCTTTTATATATTAAAGTCCACAGGATCCTACTTCCCCCTCACTAAGGAAGGGATCTCGTTTTTTGTGTGATTTGGAATCTGCAAATCCTTCGAGAAAGAAGGAACAGGGCGACTTGATTCTTTCTCTGTAGCGCTTGACCAGTGGGAATTCGGATACGCACAGATAATATTTCCGCAGTCGCTGCCTCCGAGTGAGTTGTGCGAGGGGAAGATAGTTTAAAGTTTGAAATGCCCACAACCTTGTGTTGGATTCGATTCTTCTCGAACACGTAAACAGGACGCCTTGTATCTTACTTCCCTCATAAGCATTTTCATATTCAAAAATCTAGTCTATTTTGAAACAGAAGTATCATCTTACGTACAGTCCATGATCGACTTTCTAAGCTTTAGGCTTACACTCCGGTTTGTGTTGTTTCCAATGGTTTTTCAGGCACGAAACGTTGCAGTACCGCGCGATACGGCACCCCGAGCACTTCTTGAGTTTCACGCTAGGGTTCGCGCACCAGGAGCAGAATTGTAAATCATCCTTCACCGTGTCCTTGACGAAAGTCGGAATATTCTTCGCATACATGTTATCTTCGGGTCGCTTCCATTCATACTGAAACCGCTTTGCCCACTTGACCAGAGAACTTTTGTGCCGAAGAATCAGATTGACTACCGCCAATTTATGGTGCATGACGGGTGGCTGGCCTTCTTCTCCGTACAAAACAGAAGCAACTTCGTCCGCCTGCTGTAGCTGACGTTCCATGTCCTCCAACCAAGAGATCAGCTTCTCCGGATTGCCGTAAAAGGAGTTGGGACGGAGGACCAACGACATCCAGATCACAGCGATGATCATCCGCCGGCGATCCCACATATCAGGAGGTGACGTGCTCACATACTCTTCCGCATAGGATAATGCAGATTCCATATGGGTGACCACCGCATTCGTCGGCATATTTGATACTATTTCTTGAAAAGCAAGGTCTTGGCAACACATCGATGCAGCTTGGAGAAGACGGAGGCGAACGACATAATTTGCTTTCTCGCGACCTTTTAGAACGGAGAGCCCCTTTTCGGCCAGGGAAAGGCATTCGGCGGCGGGGGAGCATGGTTGTGCTGCTGCCTGGTACAAGAAGGGAACGTTCGGGTGATGCGTAAGGGCACGGCGAGCCGTATCACTCGATTCTTTGAGCAGACCTCGTCCCCGAAGATAATTGACCATGCAAATCGCGGCGTTAAGGTCATGTGGGTCATTCTTTCGCAGTTTCTGACTTGCTGCTACGAGCAAATCACCGTACCACACCATTGACTGGCCTTCAAAAACAGCAGGTGTGGGTACGATTCCGGTGTCCTCATCTTTAAACATGCAGTCTACGACGCCAAACTCGGTCGCTTGGATGATCTTCGCAGCGAGTTCGCCGATTCCTATCAATGAGCCAGATTCTCTAGCTTCCTCGACGGTGCATACCTATTTGACCATACACGAATGAACCATCTCAAACTGCGAGTTGGGATGTTGCATCAGCGTATTTCGCACACGTTCCGACAAGGCCGACAAACCGTTCCAGTATGCGGGAATATTGGAACTGCGAGCTTCGTCGGGACTGCCCAAGAAAAGGTGGCAAAATGTCGACATGGCACGAAACCGAACCAGAATGGATGGGTGTCGCAAATGGCCCACCAGGGTGTCGATGACCTTTTCGTTCTCGAGAATCCTCTGCCTCTCCAGTTTGCACACCACGGAGCAGAGAGTCATGAAGCCGTGGTCGCGCGCACCGTATTCCGTATGTGTGCAAGCCCACAGGAACACATTCATTGCTTCGTTTAGGTCCAAAGAGTCGACGACTTTCTGAAGGCTGGGAGACAACTTTGGTGAATCGAAACATACCACGAGACTAAAACTGAGCGGCACCAGCGCTCGGAGGAAAAGCGTCTCCTGCGGATATTGTTTGTAAATCTTGACGAGACTCCACAGTGGTGGCAAAAACGACTCGAACAAGAGTTCTCGCTGCTGAACCTGACTAACGTTGCGTTGAATGAGTAGATTGATGCAGCCGAGAGCGTTCGAAGAAAAGCGCTCGTTGTGATAAAACAGCACTTCGACCAGAAGCTCGCGCACACGCCGTTCTTCCGCGAGTTTGTTCGCCAAATTTGCATCAGTGCACATGTTTTCCAGAACAATCATGATGTGCCACCACAAATGAACCTCTCTCGTGTCCCAAAGCTCAAGAATGTTGGCGATTATTGACTTGAAGTTCTTGCGGAGCTTGATGAAATCATCCCGGGTAGAGAATCGGGTTCCAAGGTAGTCTGTCACATCGTCGATTGTCGTCGAGGAGTCGTCGAGGAGTCGCCAAAAAATGCATTTCGAATTGCTGGTCATGATTCTGAGTTCGACCGGAGAGCGGGTTTCACGTCGAAGAAAGAAATGAGGTGACGAAGGACTCGCTGGGGAAAAAAAACGGCACGGCAAGGGAGCGTTTCTGCTGGTGAGCTGTGTTTGATGCTTTTGGCTAATGCCCCATGTTGAGGTTTGGAGTTCCAGGACAAGGTGGGACAAATAAGACCCAAGAAACAAAGTCGGAGTTCTTTTACTTCCATCAGTTTTGAAACTGAAGTAAACTTGAGTTAGTTAAGTTCCATCAGTTTAAAATTCACTAACCTAAGTTTCTTGTCTGTTTTCTCATAGCAGACGCTCCTGCTCAAATCATATAAAAAGTCGACAAGGTCTCTTCTTGCTGATGGTTTCGATTTCGAAGGCTGTAATATTTCGTAGTGAAGCTACTTGAATTCGGTCACTTCCGTCGTGGAGCAGTTGGAGCAGCCAGAACGGACAAGATTTCCTCACAGGTTTACTGGGTTTTCACCTCGGTTTGCAGGCGGTGCTCTTGGGCTTTTTACGGGACTCGGGTGAAAAGGTGTGAGATGCCTGTTCCGCTGCTGCCCGGTACAAGATCGGAACGTTTGGATGATGTGAAAGGGTGCCGAAGGTGAGATCGCGCGCCTCCTTGAGCTGACCTGTTGACCGATGATATTGGATCATGCAAATCGCGGCGTCCAGGTTATGTGGGTCTTTTTTTTGAAGTTTTCGACTTGCTGCTTTGAGCACATCGCTGTACCAGTGCATGGGATGGCCTTCAAAAATGGCGGGTGTAGGTACAATCCCGACGAAACCCTCTTTGATGCCGAACTCAGTAGCTTGGATTATCTTCGATGCGAGTTCGCCGATTCCTATTAACGATCCGAATCGTGCAGTGGTCTCGATCGCTGCCACCCACTCGATCATATAAGAACGAATCGTCTCAAACTGCGACTCGGGATGTTGTACCAGAAGATTGTGCACATTCTCCGGCAAGGCAGACAAACCATTGAGGAATGCACCCGGACGAAAAGTGCCATCCTCATCCGGACTGCTTTCGTAAAGCTGATGCAAAGTATTCATGGCACGAAACCGAACCTGCAAGTCTGGGTGTCGCGAATAGCCCACTAAAGTATCCACGACCTTTTCGTTCTAGAGGATCCGCTCCAGCCCCAGTTTGCGCGCCAAGGAACAGAGAGTCATGCGCGCCCTGAAAATCCGTATGTGTGCAAGCCAAAAGGACCACATCCAGAACTTCATCTAGGTCCAGGGAGTCGACGATTTTCTGAAGGCTGGGTGTCAATATTTCCGCATCGAAACATATAACCAGCATGAAACCGAGCGGCACCATCGGTCGTGCGAACAGTTTCTCGGGCAGAAGTTCTCTGTAAATGTTGACAAAATTCCACAGTGGTGGCAAAAAAGATTTGAGCAAAACTTCCCGCTGTCCAACATGGCTGAAGCTGCGTTCGATGAGTATTGTGATGCAGGTTATAGCGTTCGAAAACAAGTGCTCGTTGCACTTAAACAACAAGTCAACCAGAAGCTCGCGCATGCGTTCCTCGGCCGCGAGTTTGTTGGCCAAAATTGCATCCGGACACATGTTCTCCAGGAACAAATGAACCATAGGTGGGGCAAGTGCAAGTTCAAGTCCCAGAGCTCTAAAATCTTGGCGATTACCGACTTGAAGTTCTTGCGGACCTTCAGGAAATGTTGGCGGGTGGAAAGTCGGACTCCAAGGTAGTTTGTGACATCGTCGAGCGCGACCGAGGGTTTGAGGAGACGTCGAGGGATACATGGTGAATCTTTTGTCACGATGCGAGTTCAACCGGAGTGCACGTTTCCCACCGATAAAGAGAGGATGGCAAGCGACTCGCTGAGAAGAACGACGAGGGAATGGTGGTCGGGTGCAGTTGGCGACTTGTGCTGACGTCTATGGAAATTCCGATTTCGAGTTGCTTTGGAGGGAGACCAAGAGCAACAAACTGGGTCACAAAGCCGACGTTGGACAACAGGCATATATTGGGTAACAATCCAAATGCGCAGAACGATTACTGATGAAAACGTTTCCCCTGTTTCCCAGATCATCCGCAACCTTCCAGACTAACGAGTTCAGGAAAAGCTCCAGTTCAAATGGCGAGCACCCTGGCGAGCACCAATTCCACCCATACCGATCAATGGTGGGTTCTGGAAATCGCTTGCTTCCAGTTTGCACACAGATCAATCAAATAAGCACATTTAGATGTCAAGTTGTCGAAGGTTTGAAACGTACGCCTATGTATGTAGTGTTAGCGGAGTGCGGTGCAGATTTGGACAGACGTAAAAGCTCCAGGATGCGCCGGCACCAGGGTGTATCGAGAGTGGAATTTCGAGGTCAAATGACACTGGAGCGCCAAACTGGCGACGAGATCTGTCTGATTCCCCAGACTGTAGTGAATGCATCCAAGTCAGTTCTCCAGGAATGGCTCCACACAAAAAGATTTCGCAGTCTCGACACCAGCAAACGCCGTTTGAACACCGTTTGCAGGAGTGACACTGTGACATTGCAGGATTCACATTGTAAGGCGACTGCTTCATGAACTGACACCCAGACTGCCACCCCCTTTTTCCATCGATGTGGTTGAGGAAGAAGGAGAACAACGGTCCTTGGGCATAATATCGTTTTCTGAATGGTACTTCTGTCAATTATTTCATCGCTCTATGGTTTTTCGTCGCAGTTCCCTTCCTTGCTTCTGCTCCCTCCAAGCTGCCCTCCAACGACCTTTTCCCAAGACAGTCAGTCCATCAAGCGCAACAGAGTCCATCCGTTCTCGAGCATGTTTCATAGGGTCGGCTGCGACAAAGGCTGAAACAACATTTACAGCGTTCTGGGCGGCTCGCGCGGAACAGTGAGTTTTGAGTGAGATTTTCCGCCTTGTGGACCACCAAGACAGTAAACTGGACAGTAACGTCAAACGCAATCCCTCCGAATATGCATGCTGTCCATCCACCGCCTGCGTCCCAAGCTGTGCACACTGGATCCGCTCTTGCAATGGTGTTTCTCGGACAGGCAATCACCAACTAACTTCGCAAGAAAATGCATATATAATGTTTTTTTTGGGTGCGGGTTTTCAACAAACAAAAAGAATCTATCATTACAAAGAAGAATTCGCCTACGACTTGTCGGTAATCTTCTTGGTACCGCGGAGCAAACCAGTTCTCCTGGCAGCAATAAGACCGACTTTTTGACCGGGGGGGGCAGAGCGAGCGACAGTCGAGGCGTGACCAATGTGCTGGTGGTTACCACCACCGTGCGGGTGATCAACCGGGTTCATAGCAACACCACGAGTCTTGGGCCATGAGTTCCTCTTGACTCTGTATTTGTGGTGAGCACGACCAGCCTTAAGGAGAGGCTTGTCAATACGACCACCACCGGCAACGATACCAACGAGAGCACGGCAGTTGGAGGAGATGACCTTCTTGGCACCAGAGGAGAGCTTGACACGAGTCTTGCCGTCTTCGTGGTTGTGGCCGATGACGGTAGCGTAGTTACCAGAGGCACGGGCGAGTGCACCACGGTCACCGATCTTTTCCTCAACGTTGCAGACGATGGTACCTTCCGGCATGGCTGAGAGGGGGAGGACGTTACCGACGGTCAAAGCGGCTGAATGTCAAAATGGAGCGGGAATGGAACAGTTAGCACATGGTCCGAAAAATAACAAGCGCACGTGTTATTCACATCACGAATTTCAAACATAATGTACATACCCTTCTTCCCGCAGTAGATGAATTGACCAGTGAACATGCCCTCAGTGGCGATGAAGAGCTGTTCCCTCAACTTGTACCGGTAAGGGTCACGGAAGACAACCTTGGCCAAGGGGGCACCACGGCCGGGGTCGTGGATGATCTCCTTCACGAGACCACGGATGTAGCCATTCCTTTATGCAGGAAAGGGAGAAGGAGCCAGAAGATGAGTAACAGGTTTCCCCTGGACACTTGATATTCAGAACATCCCGCGCTTCCATGCAGAGCAGCACTAACGAGCCACCTGCACCATCAAAGTTCACAATTCTCACCTCTCAGAGTAGTCCAAGGGGCGGAGCTTGGCGGCACCCTTCCTTGTCTTGACGTGGGCCTTGAAGATACCCCCGGCACCCTTCCTTTGCGAGCGGATAACACGACCCATTTCTGAAAATGTATGAAAAAGACAAAGGATTTCCAGATATGTTGGTAAGAATATGTTGCAGTGCCGTTGAGTCCGACGAGTCCCGACACCACCAGCATTCCCTACAATTCCCAAGTCCGATCTGTCCCTCAATCCTCCCCCAACAACGTCTGTCTTGAAGTAAGTCGATAACCGAATTCGTGTCGTTCTTGAGACTGGCTGCCCAAAAAAAATATCCCTCTCCAAGTGACCGAGTTCGCCTCCCAGGACCACCCACGTCATCTGATCTCCCCATCTGAATCGATCCTTCCCGATCTCCACCTGACCCTTCAACATCATCCATCAACCCATCCATCCATCCATCGCTCCATCCGTCCTCTCGCCGCCGCCCATCCATCCATCCATCGCCATCCACCCTCCCCCCCAGCAATGCTTGAACCGCTGCGGTGACTGGCAATAATTACCTTCTTTGTTGCGAGTGTTGAGTCAAGACAGTCTCTTGCCACCAGAAGATGTGCAGGAAGAAGCAAAGTCCAAGTTCTCCTCAAGAGCTGGTGGCGCAGACTGGAACGAGGAGTACAAAGTAGGACGATGTATGACAAGTCGCAAAATCGCAATACACAACGGTTCGAGACTCGTTTGGTCCTCCTTGGAGTCCTTTTCAAAGTCCGAATCTGAGTCTGAATGTTCAGACCTGCACACTTGGAGGAAGCTCTTGACTCAAGTGATGGATTTCATTCAAGGACTCATTTATTATTTTTCTCTGGGTTACAGGGCCTCAACTGAGTCCATTCCCAAACTGATTTACAACTCACTGAGTTCCAGAGTCGCAACTCCAGGCGGGCCTCTGGACTAGCGCTTGGGTCTCCGTTACTGGCATACCCATCCAAAACTCAATCCGGCCTTTTTTTGGGCTGTGCTAAACCAGCTGGCGGAACAAGTGAACGTCCAGAACGTACGTCAAAACGTAAAGGCAAGCTTGGGTTGCTCTGACTCTGACTCCTGCTCCGAATGCGAGTCAATCTGGCTGGATGTCACGCTTTTTGAGGTTCAACACGTTCAATAACAGACATACTTCCTTTGGAGAACGCAAAGACAGCGCAGAACCCTGCGGAGAACCGTCAAAAGTGCCAAACGAGGTGCCTCGTTTCTAGGTGAAAGTAGAACGCACATACGACGGCAATTTGGATGGAGAAGTTCTTATGGGATATTAAGGGGCAAAGAGCGGCGAGTTAGTTAGGCGGGGTTCAGGGCGGAGTTGCAAACAAGTTGAAACTGACCGCAACTCTGTGTTCACAAGTGTGACCAGACGCATCTACTGTGTTACACACCCAACCCCATACTGGCAAACAATTTTGGCAGCCCTTCCAGAGCACAGTTGAGAGACGCAACATCACCACAAACAGAAGCAATGGTATGTCCGCCGTCACAGTCGTCCCCATCCCACCGCGGCGTCCCTATGTCCCCCGACCCGTTACACCCTCTATCCATCCATCCATCCATCCATCCATCTATCCATCCCATTCGTTCCGCCGTTCAGACCTATCTATGATGCTCTGTCCGTTCTCGCTGTCATTTCTCAAGCACTAACCTTGTTTCCGACGATCACCTGTGCATGATATTTCCACAGGCCAAGGTCAAGACCTACGAACTCCGCAACAAGACGAAGGCCGAGCTCACCAAGCAGCTCGATGAGTTGAAGCAGGAGTTGGCTTCTCTCCGCGTCCAGAAGGTCGCTGGTGGTGCTGCCTCCAAACTCGCCAAGATGTGAGTCCTTACGTCTTTTCGAATCAGTATTGGAGGGGGAGCGACGACGTTGGGGGTTGGTGTGATGCTGTGGGATGTGGATTGATGTGAGAGGTAGTGAAACGATGGAGGGGGTAGATGGGAGCGGGGAGAGGGAGACGAATGTTGGTCAGGATCCGAGCGACAGCTTGTTGGCGGAATGAATCTGCCGGTTATCGGTTTTTGATGGGATGGACCGAGCGCTGATGGTAGATACGATCGGCCTGCGCGGGGTGGACGATTGGGCATGAATTGATTGTGATTTCCTATGATATGTCGACACATGACAGATGAAGGGTTGGTCAAAGGTCCGAAGCTCAAAACTGGCGCCTGACAACATTCTTAACTTTTGTCGCCTTTTCTTTGTTCTTTCCCTTAGCCACGATGTCCGCAAATCCATCGCCCGTGTCATGACCGTCATCAGCCAAACACAACGTGAGCAGCTCCGGATCTTCTACAAGGGCAAGAAGTACCTTCCCCTCGACCTCCGCGTTAAGAAGACTCGTGCTATCCGGAGACGGTTGACCAAGGGTGAAGCTGAAGCTAAGACGTTGAAGCAGCAAAAGAAGGCCATGCACTTCCCCCTGAGGAAGTAAGTCTCGTCCCTTTCTCGTATTGGAGCTTTGTTGGTGGATATGTTTTGGTGGATAGGTTCGGAATGTGACAGGTGCTCATCACGTTGGCATTGACTCGATACTCATCACTTCAACTCATCCTCTTTTACCTATTGTAATTTACAAAATTATTTTAGGTACGCTCTTAAAGCTTAGGTGTTTTTGTTGTTTTAATACATGGGCCATCATTTTGTAAAACTCCTTGCTGTCTCCGAATGTGGAGGGACAGATTGAGTCGATCAATCAATCATTGTTTTAGATTCGAACGAGGTCCGCCCACTGAATATTTGACTAAGTGTGCAGAAGTGTGCTGCTGCAGATGTGAGAGATTCTGGGTGTGTTTGGGGGGGGTTCTGAGCGCAACAACGATTGGACACATAGCTCACCATGTGGAAATCCTGTTGCGGACCTTGGCCTCTGGACGAGTCCTATTAATACACAAAATCCTATCTTGAAGAACATAGGAATGTTTGTCAAGGGGAAAGCGACCTGAAACGTGTATCCGTAGCCGCATTAGAGACCTTCATAGGCTCACACTCCGTTGCAAAACTACAGTCCTAGTCTGAGTCCTAATTGTGGAGTACTGCGTTGTTACTCTCTAGTTCACACCTCGGAAGGGAGTCGAGTGTTAGGTCAAGAGGGGGAACTGCCCATACACTCCAAACCCATCTCCTAAGACCCAAGTCCACACAAACATGAGGGTTAGGAGCTTTGTTCCAACACATGTCTGACGTACCAAAACATGCAACCTTCTACAGAGCGCGTGGTTGACTCCTTTTCGCTCTTTCATCTGTCTCCAAACTTCACGCCCCGTGTGTGATTTAAGTCAGGTCGCTGATTTCCGATGCAGGAACGTCTAGTAGAGCTACAATGAATGAAAAGTGAGGTACGGAATCGTTCGCGGAATCGTGGTGACAGAGCTGGCGTTCTCGTGTTGGCTGAGTTTGAAGTTTTGCATCACACTGGTGCAATTGTGGCGCTTTTGTCAATTGATACCACTCAGACTCTGCTTGCCACTCTGTAGCCATCGTCGAAAATAATGACACAACTACCACTACCAATCCCCCAGCGACTTTTCCATCCGTCGCTCCAGATTCGGGACGTCGTAGACTGCCTGCAATTCGATTTCTCGTCTCGGAAGGATTTTCGCGAACTCTATAAACGGTACGATTCGGTAACGAGCCGCATACAACAACTCTGGCACCTCAAGAGCTCGCCATTGCAGGTTCACCTCCTGCACTTCATCGGATTAATGGCTTTCGACTCTATATTGCGGAAGAGGCTCGTCGAGGATGAGCCCATGATGAAGCTTGTGGTCGAGTTCTTGCTGTCAGGGGTTTGGTCGAAGGTTGAGCTCGCACTCAGCATCGTTTACGGTTTCTGTCGCGGTTCCCGCTCCCCCCAGGTATTCGCAATGACGAGATACTTCCTTAGGCCTTCGCTGCTTCTCGTCTCAGAGGTTCCCACGATGCCAGACAAACCTTTCCTGTCAGCGTACTGATACGTTCTTTTTCTGCTGACTGAATGCGAGAAAAATTCGGCCGACTTACCTTCCGACGTTTTAGAAACTATACGCACCATCAACTTCGACAAAGTCTTGAACGCACTTTTTTCAGCTTGCGCATACCGAGGGGACTCTGTTCGCGCCTTCATCTATGAATCGTTCACTGGCTTAAAACATTGGGCTGGACTCGAACAGATGAAGGAGAACAAGACAATTGTTCCTTCGCTAGTCGCAGATTTAGGACATGGAAATGCTTGGATTCGCTATCGCTGTTTCAGGTCTCTGACGGACTTCTGGCGGGACCGTGGAAGGGGAACTGGTCCCTTCGATCCTAGCCCCCTCCGACCGAGAGATTTCCTTCGAGCTTTTTCGGAACTTCCGAGTGATTTACAAACCCTGTTTCAGAATGATCCGCACTCGATGATCACAGCAACGCCTGCTTACGTAACTAGGTGGGAGCGGACGGTCCGAAAGGCACTACGAACGGGTACTCTGAAAGAGGTTGGCAAAGTTGCCGCGAAGATTATCCAAGCTACGGATCTCGTGGTTGTGGAGGACACATTCGTATTCGATGACGTTCCACTTCCTGCGGTATGCGACGGTTGGCAAATCAGCACCTGCAGTGATCTCTTGGCAGCAGTGAGCGCCGAACTGCGAAAAGAAGAACCGGACAGCCTGGAGGCCGCCATCTGCATGATCCAATGGCATATGCTTCGAAAGGAACGCAAGGAGGCGAGTCAGTTGGCTGCTTCCATGATCCCGCTGTATCCGGACGTTCCATTCCTTTACTTTGTGGCTTCGAGAGGGAATATCACGGCCCCAGATGCACTTTCGTACCTCGACAAGGGATTTTCAGTCGTAGACGATCGCGGTCAAGAACGTGGATACCTTCGACTCGCAATGCTTCAATGGGAGGCCGACCGCTGGCAGGACCTGGTTGTGGATGAAGCTACGGAATGGCCAATGACGGATGATTTGTTGGCTTTTCTTCGACATGCAATGCTTTGTGTGGAGGAATATGTGAGTATGTCACCTCTCGACGCACGGGATCGTGGAGACATGCTTGACCACATGATCTATTTGAGGTTAGTGGTGGAGGGGCCGTCTGGCTGGAAGAATCCGAAGGCATTGATCTCTTGGTTAAAGAGGGTGGAGCGTGATATAAATCAGGCGGATACACTATACTCGTGCTTGTATGGGAAGAGAAATCCGTATCGACGGGGGGCAGCTGAGAGGTTGATTTTGGAACACAAGAACTCTTTTGCCGAATGGGTGGGAGCTTCTCGGGGTGGATGGAAGGGTTCCAGTTCTGGGAAGGGTGTTGATGATTTTCATGATATTTTCGCGAACCCCACCCAGGATGCAGTTAGCCAGTGGTTTGTGGAGAATCAGGAAAATGTCTTATTTATGTATTGTTCTCAATGTGAGAGCCCCAGCGCCAACCTGAAGAAGTGCTCGGGATGTGGAGTTGCGCGTTACTGTGATACCGCTTGTCAGAAAACGCATTGGAAAGTTCACAAAACAGAATGTGCAGAGTTAGTACAGAAAAAGTAGCAACAAAACCTGTTAGCAACGAACATCAGTATTAGAAAAAGCCTTTCAAATAGAAGACCAGTAGAACAAAACTAATCGTCGCAGTCGCCTTTCAATGTGAATCCTGCAATGTCACAGTGCCACTCCTGCAAACGGTGTTCAAACGGCGTTTGCCGGTGTCGAGACTGCAAAATCTTTTTGTGTGGAGCCATTCCTGGAGAACTGACTTGGATGCATTCACTACAGTCTGGGGAATCAGACAGATCT
>JADGJF010000499.1:0-19198 GCA_027596845.1 Quaeritorhiza haematococci | reverse complement strand
AAAAATCACAGAGATGACAGCAAAATCCAAGAAGCGCTCAACGACGTCGATAGCTGGGATTTCAACATTTTCAAGCTTGCTGAGGCTAGTGAGGGTGCGTTGGTTTTGGGGTTCAGTTTCCAGTTCAATATGATCTCGTTTTTCCCGTGGCGATCGAGGGGTATTTGAAGGGCGGGAGAATCGGGATGGGCGATGGAAGAAAACAAAAAGGGAAATTTGGAGGGATCGTGGTTCTTGATACGGGGATGACAAGGAGCAACAATTTAATTGTTGATTTTGGGGTCTTCGTCCCTTTTACATCCTGCCGAATTCATTTTCTCATTTGCCTCATTTCGTCATTCGTCCAAAAGGGCGTCCACTATACCACCTTGGACTCTGCCTCTTCGAGAAGCACAACTTCAGTAAACTGTACCAAATCGATCCGAAGACGTTGAAAGCGTTTTTGACTACGATGGAAGAGGGGTATCGGGTACGATGCATTTCTACAATATCACGCTATTTGAAGTTGTTCAAAAAATAGCATGTCAGACAAAATGTGGCCGGCTGACCAAATCGGTTTTTTTTCCTGATCTCCCCAAATCCCCCTCCCCCTCTCTTTCTTATTTCCTCTTTTTTTTCCCGCTTCCCCTCGTCCTCCGGAAAATTGGAAACCTGATCCCAGGACAACCCATACCACAACTCAACTCACGCCGCCGACGTCATGCACGCTATCCACCATTTCGCAGTCGGTCTCGGGCTGTACCAGTTAGTGACCGTCGATGTGAGTTTCCTCCTTTTCCTCATTTTCCTCCTCACTCCTCCTCTACCTGCCGTTTTTTCTTCAGTTCGTCAGCTTTGTTTCTCACACATCTCGACCTCGGCGTTCCCGTCTCTTGATATTTTTTTTTTCCTTTTTTTTTTTTTTAAACGAATTAGGATTGCTTTGCGGGTGTTTTGGCAGCCATCATCCACGATCTGGATCACCCGGGTGTGAATAATGCGTTTTTGATTAACACTGAGGCGCCTTTGGCTGTTCGGTACAATGATCAGTCGGTGAGTTTTTGAGTGTGTGGTATGGAATGCGTGGTCTGCTGCAACTCGGTGAAGTGTGTCTTCAGAAGGGCTGGATGCGGACCACCCGGGAAGAAGGTGGTGGCCAGCAGTTTTGAGATACAGCAAGGAGACAGTCCCTGCTCAAACTTGCCCATTGTATGTTTTCCTTCTTCCTGAAAACCTCCAAACCGCTTACCCTTCCACCCCACTTATCCACAGGTCCTTGAAAACTACCACTGCGCCCACGCCTTCGAAATCCTCACAAACACCGACACCTGCAACGTCCTCTCCAAACTCCCCCCCGAAAAATTCAAGCAACTCCGTGCCTCCATGATGTCCATGGTCCTTGCTACCGACATGGCAGGTCATTTCGAATATATCGCAAAATTCAAGAACAAGATTTCCGGGTCGGGCATGGACTTTACGGACGCGAAGGACCGGCAATTGTTGATGGATATTGCGATGAAGTGTGCGGATATTAGTAACCCGGCGAAGGCGACTGAGCTTTCTGTGAAGTGGACGGCGAATATTATGGAGGAGTTTTTCAGACAGGTTTGTCAGTGTTGACGTCCCACGGTTCTTTGTTTCCTTTGCATACTCCTTGATGCGGGGCACTCAACAGAATCGAATCTTTATTTGTAGGGCGACGAAGAGCGCCGACTCGGCCTACCAGTTTCGATGTTCATGGACCGGAATAATACTGTCATTTCAAAGTGTCAAGTCGGTTTCATTGATTACATCGTTTCACCGCTGTACGAGGTAATGATGCATTGCATATTCGGGGAAAGGGGCCGTCATAGCTACGAGTTCTCAAAACTCTTTCATATTTCTTTCCGGTGGTTGACATTTCTTCTTTTGACCAAACTCCCCCCACTCATCCCGACATTTCTTCGTAATGCGAATAAAGGTGTGGGACACGTACATGAACGAAGACCAAAAGTTTTCAGGGCTCACAAACTTATCCAAGAACCGCGAGTATTGGAAAAAGTAATCGTCCTTCTTTATTCTTTCTTCCTCCTTGCGATTGATGGCGGAATGGGCGGAAGTGCCATATTGCCTTTTTCGTTTTTTCGATATGATTTGAACGTTGTTTTTCTGACACACTCTTCTTTTTTTATCATATCATAAATTACCCTAGGCAACTAGAAGTCGACATCGTCATCGCACAATGATTCAGAATATTGACAAAGTATATAACACAAAAAGGAAGTCCTTTGGAAAGCCTTCACGCAAACACAAATGCCCGTGAGCTAATTTGTGATGCGTGGAGTAGAGGGGCCCCACTATGTTATGTTAGTCTTTTCTGGATCTTTTGTCTATTTTCGACGGACGTGACTTTTTTACATTTCGAGCGCTTTGAGAGCCATCTGCAAGGCACCGTCCTGGAACGTGGCGGTGGCGTAAGGAGGAGGGAGGGGGAGGAGGGAGTATTAAAAAAGAGTTGGAAACTGTAAATAATAGAGCTTCGGGCTTTTTGTTGTCCATTTGGGTGCTTTTTTGTGAAGCAGTGAGACGAGGGGACGAGGCTATGAAAGAGAACGGTTTGATCCACGAAGAGAGCTGTCACTATACCTTTGTTTTATTTCCTCCAATGAATCCCGTGGCATGCACGAATATACATCCGGGAATACCTGTGAGCGTGCTCAAAGCGTCGTCGCGAACACCCTTCATTTGAGGACATGACAAAGGAAAATGTCGAAGATTAGACATGACCTCGCAGTTGCGATTCCCGATCGTATTAAGAGCATTTGAAGCAACTGGAAAAAAACGTCCTTGCCACAAACAATACATACCCGCCATGGTTCCGGCAACGGTTTCCGACTTGATATTGGGGAAGATCAAAATTCGGGGGGTATATGTCAGAAATGCTTCAGCGACAGTCAGATTCAATCGCGATGAAAGCTTACCTTTCGAACGACTCCGGAGACATGGGAACTTTGGAAACAAAGATAAGCAATGTCAATAAGTACGTGGAGTTATCTAAGTTACGTGGCGGTCTTCATACATACCTGCTTGGATCCTCCAGCTTCCAGACTCATCGGGGTATAAGACATAGAGAGGTTTCTGCTCCTTTTCGATCTTCAATTCATCTTCGAGTATGCTCCTGGAAAAGCAGTTGTTTTTCAGTCAAAAATTTGAGTCAAAATTCCTTGTCGCCGCACGGTTCGCAGACAAGTGTACCATTCCGTGGACATTCCGTGTAAACTTACAAGTGTTCTTTCCAAGGACAGAAGGTTGAAAGGAGGAGGATCTTGCCAGAAGCGTGTACGTTGAGACTTTGGGGTGGCCAAAAGTTGTTAGTTCGGATGCTCGACAATCCATAAGGGTACCTGTAAACCCATTCATCATATTTACCTCTCCTTGATTGACTTCTGAACAATTTCCCGGGCAGGGAGCCACGCAGTGGCAATGTATCGCACCTTGAAACGGCAAACGAACACACAAAGATGAGTGAGTGTTCCGAAGAGAAAACATCAAACGAGAAACCGAAAGAACAGAAGAGCATTTACCGTTGTTGTGAAATCGAGACCGGTCAATTCAACTGATAAAAAAATCCATCGGTGAAGTGGTGAGCAAACGTCATGCCGATTCTTGTTATCAATACCGCTCAAACTGTCGTCCCCTTTCTGCCAACAGCTTGTCACGCACCAGCTTTCAAGAATCGCTCCTGAACGTCGACACCCTTTTCATTCCACCACGGATTCAATTTCCCAACCCTGCTGCTAATGTTCGTCGACTCGCGGTACTTTGCACTAACACCCGACGGATATTGCGAAACCCCATTGTCGATTGCATCAAATCCCTCGATGATGTCGGTGTAGACCTTTTGGTAAACCATCGCCAACTTCTCCTCGTGTTCCATGTCATGTGGCCAGCCCAAGATGGTCCCGATAACCGCCTTGCCGTAGTGTTTGTAGATCAGACCCGCGGAGGAGAGCTTTGTGACGAGGTGTTGTGCTGAAAAGGTTTCCGTGAACGACCTTTGGTGGTGATCGAAGCGAAGTCTCTCGGGAGCGTACTCTCCTCCAACGTCAACGACCATGTCTGCCTTTGCGAGCACTTCAGGGTCGCGGGTTCTCACGATTTCTGTTATTGGATCCGGGCGTGGAGTTAGCTGATGAGCGAACGGAGGTCAAGAAAGAGTTGAAGATTGGAAAAGGCTGCACATACCAGCATCTTTGAACTCAGGAAGCTGGCTGCAAAGGTGGTAGGAGCCGGGTTAAAGTTTGGTGAGATTCCGCAGGTGCACCCCACGCGTCCTGAAAGCTTATGTCAAAACCTTACCGGAGCATGTAGATCGCCAAGGCTTCGTCGGCGTGAAAGCTAATGCGACAAGAGAAGTACCGATGACAAGACTTAGTCCCCTTCCAACAGATCTAAACAACAGCGACCTCATGCTGAGGGGTAATGAACACACACGAAGAACCGATCCTGCCAAAGACGCAACATAACGTTCACCGACGACTGTTCCATCCATACCTGCCGCTGTGAGTTCCGATAACCTTCTGTTTGGGGAACGCATGAAGGCGCCGGCGGCAGAATGAGAAGGCGGTGGTGGGCAACGAATTGTTATTTCGGGTAGCCAATAATAGTGACGTAGCAACGAGCGTGTACCGGGCCGCGATATCACAGGCTCTTTGAAACATGGCTCGTATTGCTCGTGTGGAATTCAACTGTTCCCGCTTGTTTAGCGAACGCTTTCATACCTTCATGACTTGTTTTGCGGTTTTTGATTTCGAGGCGCTGTGTCACGATGGACTTCAACAGCTGCGAAGTGGGAGAAGTGGGAGACAAACATCAACCCTCGCTTGGGCAAGATCGCGCTGACATGGTTGAAGACGTTGTCACGGGGGAAGGGCGGCACATCCTTTGAAAATGACGCAGTGCTCGGGGGATGTGATTTGTCACTTGAACCGAAGAGTGCTTCATTGGGAGGGTTAGGGGAAGTCATTGCTCAGTAACCCCTGTTTTCACAAACGATCGTTTAGACGTTTATGGCACTTATACGAATGCGCTCGATTGTGGGGACATTGGTGTTTACGACATATGTGTGGAAGTTCGAACTCGTCCACCAGCTACAGTAACAGCGATCTTGGGGTTATGTATGGGCACTCAGCTAGCAATGATGTTGTTGACAGGAATATTAGGAGTATAAGGAGCTTGCCTGGCGACTTTAGAGAATCTGTCCATCAACCTCGGGTTGCAAAGGGAAGTCCTAGCGATTTTCGGACTGAAGGGGGTATAGAAAAGTGGTCTAGTGATTGAACAAGTTTTGGATTGATGTGGGCATAGGTACTTGTTGCATACGAAATCTAGCAGGATCTGGGTTGGCGAAGGTGTGGGAACTCGTCTGGCGAATTTTGGGTTGATGGGATATAAGGAACTCGTGTAGCGGATTTTTGAGCGTGACCAAGCGATTTTTGGGTAGACGAGGAGGGTCTAGGTTCCATAGGAAGGTCTGGCAACTTTTGGGCAGACAAGGGTATACGAAGCAATTTTTGGGCCGACGGTTACTGTATGGGTTGCATAGGAAAAACGTTTAGCAATTTTTGGATTGAAGGGGAATGGACACAAAGAATTCTTCTAGCGATTTTTGGGTTGATGACGGCATAGTTGCGTTGGGGAACTTGCCTAGCGATTTTTGGTCAGACCAGGGTGCAGGTTGCATAGGGAACACGTCTAGCGATTTTTGGGTAGACGAGGGTCTAGGCTGCTCAGTGGAGGTCTAGCCATTTTTGGGTAGACGAGAGTATAGGGAAGGTTTAGCAATTTTTGGATAGACGAAGGTCTAGGTTGCATAGGGAAAGTCTAGCAATTTTTGTGTAGGCGAGAGGAGCTGGTTAGGTTGCACAGGGAAGGTCTAGCTAGAATATTTGGGTAGACGAGAGGTTAGGTTGCATAGGGAAAGTCTAGCAATTTTTGGGTAGACGAGGGTCTAGGTTGCATAGGGAAGTTGCCTAGTGATTTTGGGTTGATGAGGGCATAGGTTGCATAGGGAAGTTGCTTAGTGATTTTTTGGGTGGACGAGGGTACAGGTTGCACAGGGAAGGTCTAGCAATTTTTGGGTTGATGAGGGCATAGGTTGCGTAGGGAACTTGCCTAGTGATTTTTTGGGTAGGCTTTGCTACACTTCGCAAAGAGGTTTCACTATACCCTTACCTTAGGCTTTGCTAGACAACACCAAAATTCGCAAAGAGGTTTCACTATACCTTTACATTAGCCTTTGCTACACTTCGCAAAGTCGTTTCACTATACCCTTACCTTAGGCTTTGCTATAGGAAACACACAACTGCAAGGAAAATGTGTCACTATGCTTCGGCTAAGGCTTTGCTAGGGAAACTCCAACGCAAAGAAGATTTTTCACTGGTCAGCCCAACGATTTTGCTATGGACAATTTGGACTTCCTAGGCTGCTTCCTACAAACCTAACCCACATCGACCCTATCCAAAAATTGCTAGGCGACTTCCCTATTGCCATATGTATCGCATACCGCCCTATGAACCTAAAAATCGGTGGCTAGCTCTGGCTCTGAACCTGAAAATTGCTAGGCAAAGCGCTGTCGCAGAGTTCAATGTACCATATACTCTTGCCCTAAACTACACCCCATCAACCTAAAAATTGCTAGCCAAGTATCCTTTACTCCGAAAAGCGGTAGTGTGGGTTCCCTATACAACCTACAGTTTCATCAACACAAAAATCGCTAGAGGAGTTCCCTAGAGCAAACACACCAGTAACCCAAAAAGTGCCAGTCGCGACTAAAGCTGCTCAGGTTCCTTCACAGCTCGTCAACCACCATACCACGTACATTACCAAACAGCGCACGACCCGAACTCTCCAAAATGGCAAGACCTGAAATTCCAAACCTGCGAGGGTCATTCACTCGTGAGTGTCTTTGGGGTCAGAAGGCATGGCTCTTTACTGTTGATGTTGACAAGACGTGCATGATGGTGAGCACTGCATCTTGACCCCTTCATATTCCTTGATGAGTTGCATTCGTGTTCGTTGTTGTCCCGCGACTCTCGCCACCGCTGAACGAAAGAGGTTCACGGAAACACGCAGCAAAAGATATCACTATCACTTTCGCTTCAAGTGCGACCGGGAAAATGAACGCCCAGTTGTCCGCATTCCGACGGTGAACAACAGTTTCCCTTCAGCATTATCCCACCACTCTCAACAAAACCAAAACCACCGCGTTCCACACCTCTGCAACCAGGGACAAAACTATGCGAGAAGAAGAGAATATCTTGTTTGTTGTTTATCGTTAGACTTGCAAACTTTGCAAGCGTGCGGGGTCCTTCCTTCTTTGGTTCTTTGGGGTTGTGGTGACCAGGACTAGTACTGTGCTGTGGTTCTCGCTCTCTTTCTACGAGATAATGGGGGGCGCACGCCAGTCCATTCCCGGTGGATTAGAGTAATGGTATGTGGAATGGTTCCGTTCACGGCCTTCATATAGTTCATCATCAGACAACAGATGGCAGATGGTTCGAAAAACAAACATGTGAATGATATACAGTATAGCTGATTACTTTTGTTTGAGAGTTTTGAATTGCGAAGGATAAACATCAAGTCCAGATTTGATCCCGTTAGTTCAGTCCTTCGTTTGCAACTCCTCGGTTGACGAGAGTGTGTGCCAACTCTCCAATTTTCTACAGGAAATCTTCGCCAAGCAAGCACGTCAAATCTGGCGGCATGATCAATGGGTAGTCGATTTGCTGCTGTAGGATCTCCAGTAGCGCCTGGCGCCAGATATTGTACTTTGCATCCTCGAATTCTATACGCGCAGAAAGGTATTTGGTATGTATGGGTGAGCCGAGTAGTGGGGAGGTTAGCACATCCAGGACGTTTCCTCAGAGAGAAGTGCGGACCACAGAGGCGAACTCGGAGAGAATGAAACAAGAAAGTGGATAATATGAAATAAAAGGAGATCACTCACGTTGTTTTTCCCATCCTGGTTCGAGCATGAAAAGAGTTCCCTCGCCCTTGCCGAAGCAATCAATCATGGAAGGATCTTCTTCGCGATATTGGTCTTCTTCTCTGTCCACAACACTCTCTCGAATTGTAGAATGCTGCTGAACAACATCTTCCAAACTGTGTACGTCCGGTGGATCCCAGATGGACGAGCGTCTCCTTCGGGGTACGGGTAGTTCTGTCATCAGAGGTAAAAAAACGTTTTCATCGTCAGCGACATACGTTCGCCCTTGAGCTTTTCTGTAGAAAGACCATTCATTCATGTCTGGCTCTTAAACTCGTTTACTATTTCCTTACCTCTGCTTCCTTCCCCAGTCGATTCGGTCAGCGCATCCTGAGAATAAAATGTCGGAGGAGTACCGATAGCTGGATGATGTCCTTCTTGCATGGGCAAAGCAACACCAGGTTGCGACATTCCATACCCCGCCGGAACTCCATTATGTTGAAATCCGTTCACCTCCTCCCTCCACGCCTCAGCGACATTGCTGCGTCCCAGCTGCTGTGCCTGCTGCGCAAAGGGCGATCGTGGTTGGAACTGCTGCTGAACCTGATATGGTACGCCCTGGGGACCGACCGGAAGTGGACCGTTCATCATCGATCCTGGTGGACCCATTCTCGAGTTGGGGACTCCACCTTGAGGGGTAGTAGTACCGACTGTTGAACGCCTGGACATGCCACCTCGTGGATTTTGGAAGGCGGAGACGGGAGCTGGAGCGCCCATTCTTGCGCCAGGATGGAATACACGTGGAGGTCCTGCAGGTTGCTGCTGTTGTGGTTGCTGAGGATGCTGGTGCGGTCTCGTAAAGCTCCCGCTGGAACCACCCACCGGAGAATGCAAATTTATCCCAGGAGCACTTCCTGTCAATGGTCCACTTCCGGCTGTCCCCATCCCCGTGGGTCCGGTTGGGTACAGTAAAGTTGATAGCGATTTTGCGGAAGGTTCTGTTGATGGTGCTATTGTTGTTTTGGACGTGAGAGATAACAGGGACGCTGACGTCGTGTGCATCTGCCCGTGCGGGAGGTTAATAGCACCGTTGGAGCCAAAAGGAGTTCGCTGCTGCAAGGTCGCTGCCCTGGGTCTCGCAGAGGGAGGCAAGACTCCTTTTCCTGCTGCTGCATTCGGTATTGCCGTCGGTGGTGCTGTTTGAGTTGCTGCGGACGGTTCACGTGCCAACCCAGACGTTGATTCCGCGAGCGAGGTTGATGATGTCAAAATTTGCGCCAAAACAGGCTTTGGGCTCTGATTTCCCATCGTTGCCGCACGTTGTCGAGGAGGTGTGTTTGAGTATCCGGGGGTATTGCGGACCGTAGTATCCGTTGCGGCTCTCTGTCTGGGCGGCGTTCCTGGATTTGCAGTCGATGAAATGGTGGCAGTGCTCCCCGTCGCACCTGTGGGTGAGACCGCCAACTGCGACAAAGTGTGCTGCAACAACATCACTGGCGGTTGACTTTGGCCCTGTGTTGATGCTTGCTGTCCAGACTCTGTTTGCGACGAAGCGGACGATGACACACCAGGCACTTCCAACGTCGGACGCTCGCCTTGCACTGTTGAAGCTCGAGGTCTCGTTCGGGGACTGCCAGTCTGAGACCCATCAGCTTTTCCCGCACCTAGTTTGAGACTGTTGCTCCTATTCAAGGAACTGAATGAACCCGATAAAGACCCGGACATCTTTTTCCTGTCGGCAAGACTCAGAGGCATCCCCTTTTGGGTGGGCAGGATCCGTGTCTGCTGGAGCTGCAGCGGTTGGAGTTGTGGTTGCGGCTGTGTTTCACTGGTCCCCGTCGTGGATACACCCATGCGAACCTGAGGCGTGGACATGGGGACGTTATGTGTATTATGCTCTGTTAGAGGACCACTAGAGTCAGCAGGAGAGAGCATACCATTATTCAAAGTTTCTGCCGGTTGCTTTGACGCCATCGGGGCATGATGCGGCTTTTCATTCAAACTGTTTCCGCTCGCCAACTTCCCAGCACTACTCCCCATCGATTGATTACCCCTGCCAGAACTCAAAGGCGCCACAAACGACGCAGAATTCGTAAAACTGCTAATAGACGCCGACACCGACGATTTCAATTTCGCATCTGATGAAGAATACGCGTGGGTGTGCTTTTGAAGTTTGCCTGTAGATCCAAGATCCTGTCTTGAGTTTGAGTTCAGGGCACCGATCGTTGACGCGCGTTCACGCTGACCGCTGTTTGGACGTCCAAGGCTTGCGAGGGAGCCTTGTGACGTTAATGACCTGGATGGTAATGGCTCTGTGGATGCACGTTCTCTATCCAGCGACATCATTTGTAATTCTGTTTCTGAGGTTGTGTGCGATGGTGGTTGTGATGGATGCACTACAGGCTGTGTTGCGGACGCTGAGTGCGAGACTGGTGGGATGGTTGCTCCTGTTGTTGCGGGTGCTGACTCTGGAGGCTGTGATGAGGCAGGTGGGCCCTCAGAATCAAGTGTCGTTTTGGTTTTTTCGATCAACTGGAACATTTGTTCGAATTCAAGTTCCTGAGAAGATGTCAGAGTAGGCATTGACTGGGTCACCATAGGTGCTTCCTGAACATGACCAGACGTCATTCGTTCTTGTGATGTTGGCGACCTTGATGCACTGGCAGACCGTGAACGGGTATCAGAAGAAGGTTGTAAAGTGGCAGATCCCCTCCGACTTTGGGTGTGCTGCGACAGTTCCCCTCCATCCGCACTCTTTCCACCACTTCCCTTTGAATCAGCAGCCAACTCCGCTTCACGCTGCCTCGCTACAGACAACCTCCCCGCCATCGAACTCCCACCTGAAGAGTCAAGCCCATTGATTTCCTCTGCCACCACCGACAGTTGCATTGTCAGCACCCCGGGACGACTAGGAGGTGACAGAGTGGAGGAAGATGAAGGAACAGGGGCAGCAGCAGCGACATTGATTGTTGGAAGTGCGGATGTATCTGCTGTTGAGGTTTCTTGGTGCGGATTGGGTTCAGGTGATGGTGCACGGATGACTGGGGGCTCGGTCCTCAAAGAATCAGAAGTAGGCGGAGAGGTGCTCACTAAAGATGATGCATTTTTTACCGGACTCGGCGGGTTTGGAGGTGACAATCCCGGTGTTGCAACCATCGGCGGTGGATGTGTCATTGTTGCTGCTGATGTCTCCGCCACCGTTTCTGGGATCGGTTGTGAAAGCATCACCGACGAAGAAACCCCATCGTCATTTGTCCGTTCGGCAAGGCTGGATTTCGAAGCTTCAGAAAGTTGTCGCTTAGCACGCCGTCGCTCCAACGAAGCTGTCGTCCCAAAAATCGCCCCCTCCGAGGTGATCCTCTCTGAATATGATATCGAGTGTGGTAACTCCGTAGCCGAGCCTGTGTTCTCCGCATGTGGAGGCAATTTCCCCCCCGCATTGCTCGTGTTGGTGTTGGAAGAAACGGCAGATGCTGATGCAGTTGTGGATGAGTCCTGCTGTTGCTGCGAATTTCTGCGGCCGGATTTTCTCCTGCCGAGTTTGAATAGGCTTCCACTGTCATTGGAGGAACCTCCCACGGCGACGTTGAGCGCCGGGGCTGATGCTGTCACTTCATACTCTTGTGGCGCGACGGCGTTGGAATGGGGACGGAGAGGTGCGAAGGTGTTGTTTAGTGAGGTGAGGGACGAGCCGCGGTCTCTGGGTTTTTTCTTGAGAAGATTTCCAAAAAGGTTGGTCCGTTTCTGAAAATGTTGGGCACAGATGTTTCGTAAGAGATTTATTAGCATGTGCCATATTTATGAAAACACGGGATAGTTTCTGATTTTCAAACATTCCCAACTTCGATCAGCAATTTTACACGAAAAACGGTCACCAGTTCCCTGTGAAAAACGCAGAAATAAGACCCGCCAGGGATTTGCCATTCCCCCTATCTACGAAGAAAGTGAGGATGCAAGCTTTTGCAATACCTTCTTTCCTTCCTCGCCACCTGGCCAATGCTGTTCACCCGACTCCATATCGAAAATCGTCGCGGATCCAGCCCTAGTCAAAAAAGGAGAATAATTCCCTCAGGTTCGTTGTGTTTTCTTTTACACAGTAATGTTTTTCCCCACTGCGTTACACAGGTACATCCCTGGCTGTGGATGGGTCTATGAATCCTTTCAATCAGAACACGTTCCCATCAACCACGACCAAAATAAACTCCGATCAAAGATTTTGTTCGAGTTCTCAAATGTATGTTTCCAAATGAACTCGGCTCGAAAGGTGGTAAATGATGGGTCCAACTCATGTATATGAAATTCATTTCTGTTTATCGAACGTTTTCATGCGTCCGCCATCCGCATCTAATAAAGAAGTAAATGTCAGTCGATATTGGCATTTTTCGCAGTGCGAGACGTCACCATCAAAAAGGTGCCAAACTGTCTTACCCTCCCAACTTCAGCCAGCTTGGGTTGCAAGATCCTTGTACACTCCTGAAGCTCCGATTGAAGTTTCAGAACGTCCTAGGAAACGGTGATTTGGAATAATATGGCACGAGTTACAAGCCCATTCGTTGTCAATATCTTTTATTCTTAATAACCAACGTTTGCGCCATACCTTTGGTACCAGGATCGGATGCTGCTTTGTCATCGAATTCGAGTTCAAGCTACTACACATCAGCCTCGCTGATCTCGTCCTGCAAGTAGTATCCCAAGGTCCAAACGACAAATTTCAGGTTAGCGGACGCCGGCACTTTACGACTTTCATATGAGTAAGCAAAAATTGTGAATCGTCAAAGCCATACATTGCTTGAGCCAGTATTCCCTGCTCCACCCGTATCTCCTCCATCCTCCTCAACATCGCATCAATCCGATCCGTCGTCCGACTTCGAAGCACGTCCGTGACGTTACCCGGCAAAAACATCATCATCGACGAAATCGCACCGTTTTGTTCATCGTGGTTGTTGTTGGTGCTAGTATTTCCGTCGCTGGTCTTGCCGGTCGGGTTCGTATCTCTTGTCGTGTCGTCGTCTTTGTCAAGTTGTTTTGCTGGAGGAGGATTGAAATGTAAGACACGGAGAGACGGATTCTTCAATCTGAATAGTTTGTCCTGAAGGGAAAAGTAGGGAATCTGCATTTCTCAACCTACGTCCTGTCGTTCTCTGCAGCTCGGCTACGAGCTTCATCAACATCGTTACATGATCCTGATCGAATGACTCCCGCCGAATGACTGCCGCTTGCCCAGACTTCGAAGACTCCTTTGAATCGTATCGTTTGAAGAAGCAGAAGTCAGAGACTTCGTTAGCCTACAACTGTAACTTGGAACGATGTATCTGAGACAGCACCAGAACTCTTCCTCGACTGGCATCAACTTACCAGCCGCTGCACTAGCGCGCTCTCTTTATTCTCGAACTCCGTAAAAATAGACCGTAACAAATGGTGACAACTTCGCGCGATTTCGTGTTCTGTGTCCATAGACCTTTTCAAAATGTTTAGCCGGACATTTTGCGCCAGGCATAGTTGCAACGCCTGGTTTAATCGAAAGTGGTAAGTCATCTTTTAATGCACGTGGCATTGAACTGGCAAAGAGGGGTTTGTTCGTCAATCAATGGATATACCTTATCTACCCGCTCATGTTCCAGACGCTGATATTTCGCCCTCAACGCATAGTCTTCCTTCACCAAATCATGCCAGATGAAATAATGCGACGCGTTCGCCACCATCTCAGGTATCGTCTCTTCCTGCATCTTCCGTATTTGCGCAGATGTCTCGGCGATGAGTTCCCTGTTTCGCTTCAATAATAACCTAAATAAAAGGGGTTTGAACCACATTGAAAACCGTCAGGAGGTGATTACCAATTGCAAATCAAATGACACCTTGAAGAACGTCCGACTCGCAGCTTACTCGAAATATCTGACATCCCGAGGCATATTTGACATTTTTTCTCTATCTGCTTCTTCTGTCAACACTTGACACCGGCTGTTATTGTATGCCAAGATGAGGAGGGCATTCAGCCATTCCTCTTCCGTCAGGTGAAACCTTACGAGAATTTTAATAAGAATGATGATTAGTCAGGGTTGATGTGATGTTTCGCTAACATTCTTGTGGCACTTACATGAGGCATAATCGATTGAGTTCTTTGAACAGATAAGAGGCAAAAAAATCGAACGAATGTAAAGATTCTAGTTAGAATAGAACGAAGTACGCAGCACCAACACAATGCGTCCGTACGGACGTACCTTCTTCGTCAAATACGCCATCAGGCAAAGTCGTGTCATCGACCTTCGTTCTTTGCGATGAAGCCAATAACGATTCCAGCGCCTGTAATGGGTTCAGGGTTTGTGAATTTGGATACTGAGAATGACCAAAATTCAGACACACCTATGCCACCATACATACTTTATTATGTTTCCTCTCGCTCTCTAAAAATTCCTCCAACCGACATTCCACATCAACCGAGGAGGCATCATCCCCTTGTGTTTTCCGTGGTTCTCGTTCATTGTCAATCTTTACCAGGGATTGGCGGCTGAGTGAGATGTCATTATGGCCATCTGCTTGAGCTTCTGCGGCAAGCGTGCCCTGTATGCACTCAACGAGATGTTTGGAGTCATGGGAGACTTTTTCGATGGCCAATTTAAGCTGTAAGGTGTAGAAGAATGGTTCAGTTCGTTGCTTCCTTTCAGTCATCGTAAAGAACGGATGAAAAGGATACCGAATGAGAAAGGACCCCAACCTGCAAAGTATCATCCCGTATCGTCCCTCGTTGAACTTTCAACTCCGACTCGATGGTTTCTTCCAGACCCTTAACGCCATGAATACGTGTGTCAAAGTCGGTTGTTGACTGACTTCAACGAAAGTGGGCATTTAGCAGTTAGAGGTTGCATCAGTTGGACAAGATAATAGAAACTTTCGGGATCACGAAAGCGGTGTGGATGCAGAGGGTGCATACCTGAGTGTATGCAGTTCATGATCCAGTGCATCTTCTTGATCTCGTAATGATTGTAATTCACATTCTAGATCCTGAATGGTGCGTCGACTGAAGACGGCGCCGTGGGAGAGGAGGGTTGACACAGGTTACGATACGGGGATTAAAGGCCAAAGACTCAGGAAATACATGCAGTGGAGCGCTGTTGCAAAAATCACCTTTCTATCCAGGGCGCTTCATCGTCATCAGAGGTCTCATCGTAAGATCTCCCCATTCTCAGCAAATCGTCCAACTGAGTTGAGTGTGTGAAGGTAATTAGAACTCTGGTGTGCGCTTGTGACAGAGCAGCAACAAACAGAATGGTCGCATACATACCGATATTCCCATATCCTCGAGTTCGTATAGACTAAATAGGCCAAACACAGGGATGGCGGCCATGGAGGTTGTGACAAAGTGAATCGGAACAGTTAGTTTCACGTCACCCGGACCTCAACTTCTTTCGCAAGTCAGTACAAAGTATCTACTCCCACAGTTTATACAAAGTCACCAGATCAACAAGAAACACAGCAAACCACCTAAAACTTGTGATTCCTTACGCTTCAATCTCGAATTCCGACAGCACGTCAACCTTTGGCTCATCCCAAGGCCCCTCCTTCTCCCGCTCTTGCTCCTCAGCTCCACCCTCTTCCTCCCATTCCTCGTCCTCCCCTCCAGCCCCCCGTTTCCCATCTACCGGCCCGTTCTCCAAAGTCTCGCAAACCCAACCAAGGAAAGAATGCAGTGTTGGGTTCGATTGCGATATATCCCAGGCCCATGTTATGGTTGATGCGAGGTAATCGACTTCAGAAGCGGTGTCGTGATTGTGTATGGGAGGACGGGTGGTGTGTCGTGGTGCTTTTGATAAGGACGATCGCATATAGGGATGCGTTGAGGATGATGGGGTGTGGTTGTAACCAAGTTTGAGGAGGAGGGAGGCGAAATGTGCGGGTGTTGCGGGTTCCGGATCTTCGCCAGTATCTGATCTCACCGCATTTATCCCATTCAGCGAGTACGGTCGGTCCATGGTTTGGTCAAGGAGATGCGGTCTGAGTTGCGGTCCTGTGAAGGGAGGTTACTTGTTTTGTGATATGGCAGGGCGCTTTTGCGGACTTTCAACTTGTGAAACCGTCTGTGGAACTTTGACCTGCGCTTTTCAAGTTCGACACCCTTTTACGGCATCGGACGTGACGTGCACACATCGGGAGTTGTCGCGGGACGAGAACTCTCGCAGAGAAATCGGATTCACATTACAGCTTCTTTGGTGACGACGCTATTGAGGGATTCTTGGTACTCCAAAGTCGTGTTAGACGGAGACTTTGAAACGCAGCTCAAAAGAACACTGGAAAAGTCCTAACCCCGCCAAGCACCCACATTCCGCCGACAGCCATCAGCACCCACCGCCGACGAGCCATGTGCCCCCTCCATCAACCACACAACCACACACACGGATCAACAAAACCGCAACACGGATGCCGCAAAAGCACGCCAAAATATGAATCCATCACCGGCGTAACCTCTCAAAGGTGCTGGCATCATATTGATGGGCAGACACGGTCTCAACAGTCGAAAAATATTACACCACAAAGTCCAACGCACCAAAATGTCGGGCGAAGCGGTCGGAACAGGAGTTGTGAGGTTGTTTTTGATGAGGAGGATTGCGTGCTGGTTACTGGTGGTGCAGGTGAGTTGACAAACGTACCGATAAGAGCATGCTAGTGCAGGACCATAACCCATCAGTTTGAGTTGACGATTCCCCACTCTGCCGATGAACCAAAAAGGGTACATCGGATCCCACACAGTCTTTGATTTGCTGATACATGGCCACAACGTCGTCGTCGTCGATAATTTATGCAATGCAAAGCGAGACGCACTCCGGCGATGCGAATACCTGGCTCAACAACATGTGAGGCAGGTTGGTGTGATCGGGGATGCACAATCCGATGATATTACGGGTCTTTCCTTCGGGAACGAAGGGGAGGGGGACCTGGGTGATGAGCGAAGGACTGATGCATCGCCGAGGTTGGCGGGTGGGAATCCGAAAGTGGGCAAAATTCAGTTCATCCACATGGATATACTGGATAAGGAGGCGTGCCAGCATGTTTTTGAGACGTATCGAGGGATCTGGGCTGTGTTGCATTTCGCAGGTAAATCGTACTATTCAGCCGTTTTGCTTCTCTGCGTTCCTTGACCGTTTTTTGGCAAACCAATTTCATTTCAAATGTGCATGTTTCTGAAACAGGTCTCAAATCCGTGTCCGAATCTTGGGCCGAACCAGCACTCTACTACCGAACTAACGTAACCGGCACCCTCAACGTCCTAGAGTGCATCGTGGCACACCCCCGGTGCAGTTATCTAGTGTACAGCAGTTCCGCTTGTGTGTATGGAGAGGATCCCGAATCCACAACCACAGTCAGTCAAGGAAAGACAAGGCGATTAGGGGATGATTGCGAATCGCCACCACCTGTGAAGGAGGATGCACCATTGAATCCTCAGTCACCGTATGGACAGACCAAGGCGACGGTGGAAAAAATGATCACGCAGTTTTGTCAACGGTAGGGAAGGGGGTTTCGTTTGTTTTGCGGTGGCGCTGCGGGGGCCAGGGATTTCTCACTTGAGTTCGTTTTTCTCACTCGCTCGACATGGGATCATAGGTACGATGGTTCGAACGGCAAGGTACTTTCCGCCGCAATATTGAGATACTTTAATCCCGTCGGTACGTGACATGCACCAAAGACATTGGAATTTGCCAGAGATTATCTTTTCAACAGTACCGAAAACACAATTCTGATGCTGTCTTTTCTCTTCATCCCTACCCGCCGACATGCATTCTGCTGTCCTATTTGCCTTGCATTTTGATAACGTGAAACATTGCGCAAAAGGACAGGCGCCCATCCATCTGGATTGCTCGGTGAAGACCCTGGTCCCGACACCACCACAGGCAACAACGAAGAAGTCCCATCCTCTACCTGGGAGATCCACCAATCTGATTCCTTGTGCGCGCGTCCACAGAAACTAAATCCCACCGCCAACGCAAAAAAGTACAGCAACCTTATGCCGATCGTCTGCCAAGTCGCATCAGGGCAGCTTCCTTATCTGAATGTGTATGGAGGAAACTGGCCAACACGGGATGGAAGCGGGTGCAGGGATTACATCCATGTTATGGATCTGGCCAGGGGACATTTGTTGGCTCTGAGGAGGTTGGTGGAGACGATGGGGGAAGGGAATGGATGGAATCAGAGTGCAAGTCTCATCGAAACCGGCGGCTTTTG
Source organism: Quaeritorhiza haematococci (assembly GCA_027596845.1). Taxonomy (NCBI): domain Eukaryota; kingdom Fungi; phylum Chytridiomycota; class Chytridiomycetes; family Quaeritorhizaceae; genus Quaeritorhiza; species Quaeritorhiza haematococci. Next base: position 1,041 of record JADGJF010000499.1, on the reverse strand, counting down.
TGGGATGTCCGAAGATGAAAGGTGGGGTGAAAGTATCAAAATACCTGGAAAGAAGAAAGGTGGCGATGAAGGTTTGGAGGGACGACCTGTCTTGAATTCCATCAAACCAGTATCATCATCGGTTTCTAGTATAGCACCTGCAGCAGAGCTATCCACACCACGACCACGAGAGCAACAGTCCACATGGCAGGACGATGATGATATGAGCCTGTTTCCAACTATAACAGACCCATCATCAATACCTTGGAACTGCGTGATATACAATCTGGGCACAGGGCAGAACGTGACTGTTTTAGAAATGATTCGGGCTATGGAACTCGTGTCAGGACGACGGGTACCGTACAAGGTACGTACTGCATTTTTTGCGCCATTGCTTCTCCCAAAGGAGATGACTGTTTTGATGATATGTTGAAACATAAACAAAGGTCGTCGATCGACGGCCAGGTGATATTGGGTGCATATATGCGAATGTGGAAAAGGCGAAATATGAATTGGGCTGGTTCCCAGAAAAGGTAATCCAACGAGTATGGAGGCCTGGTTTTCCAAAGTTGAAAGACAGCTCATTCAAAATGTTCATCTTCATCTGATCTTGAAAACTTTCAACACTTTCAACCAGACTTTGGAACATATGTGCGCTGATGTGTGGAGATGGACGACGCAGAATAGGATATGAAGTACCATTACATCATATGAACATAGAGAAAGAGGTTCCATAAATGATGATTATGTGATAGTGTCAACTCTTGCCATTGGTACAAGCTGAGAAGTGCGTCAGGCATGGAAGAATGAACAGCTGGGTAATGTTGGGTGTTCATTCTACGACTGTTTCTTCCGAATCTCGGGCCAAACCGTTCCAGTCGACGTTCTCTATGGTATAGAACATACCGATGACGAACGCCTGGCCCACGACCAAAAAGCACCTTCTGCCACCACCTCATTGATTGGAGTCAGGATTAGAGTTTGGGCCGAGTTTGGGTCGGAGTCTGGGTCGGAGTTGTGGTTTTGGTCAACTGTTGGGTTGGTTCTGGGTTGGGTTGGGTT
>JADGJF010000498.1:0-19203 GCA_027596845.1 Quaeritorhiza haematococci | reverse complement strand
CCCCCCCCCTTCAGTCCGGGCCCCATTCAATGCGCATGGCGACCGCCACACAACACAATTGAAGGCTGTAACCGAAACCTGTAAACCGCAAAAAGATGAATGTCTTCTTTTATCTCATCCCGACCCTGGGTCCTCGACAAGTCCCCATTCCCCCTCTTCCAACGAATCACCAATCATTTTTTTCAACTTGCTGAGGAGTAAATGATTCTTCCCCTTCCGCTCCTACCTTGCCAATGAGTCATTAATTGGATCCCGTGCAGTCATCGACTCTGCACAAGTGAAACCACTCCATTCTTTCACTACCGCAACAATGGTTTTCCTACCGAGCCTTTTGAGCCAGCAATCCTTCGAATTTTCTCGGATTCGAAGACATCTTTTCGTGAGACATGCTTGATGATGTTCGAGGCTTTGACCCCAGGTTGATGTTGGCCATTTACTTGACTTCGAGCTTCTCACCCAACTGTGATTTTCTTCATTGTTTTCGCTTCTATAGCTCATAGGTTTTTTTTTCTCTCTCTTCTAAAACTTTGATAGGGCTCGCCCGAGTTGAAAGAAATGATATGAAGAGGAAGAGCAACTCGGAAGGCAGACAGTTGAATTCGTACCAACTTGCAACGACTTTTCTTTTCATCTCTTTTCTTCTTTTCGAAATCGCGTTTCTTTGCAGACAGGGTTCGCCTGAGTTTGAAAAACAGAGAAATATACAGTGGCGTCTTTATTCACTTCTTAGCTGGGGGCATATATTTATAATAGCGATTGGAAGCAGCTGGGTCAAGCTCGGCGCTGGCTGAAATATGCTCAGTCCCCTTGCCTCCTTTTTTCCCTGTATGACAAATGAGTCCGCCGGACGTCCCCAGTTCGGAATATTTTCTTTGTATTATTCTTTTCTCTTCGAACTCGAGTCTTCTTTGCGTTCGGTTTTTCTCTTCTCTCTTGGAATTTGTGTCTCTTTGACAGCAGACAGAATTCAATATGGGTGGATGGAGAGGAAGAGCAACTTCAAGTTTCGAAATCGCATTTGGAAGGGTTGGAGAAAGGGATTTTGAGAGGGAAAGAAAGAGAAGGACCCGAAACGTGTGTTGACGGGCTGAACAAAGTGCCGAAGAAGTGAATAGTTTTCATATACGAGTAGTCCACCAGCTGCCTGATTATGAGTATAGGCACGAATCGGTTTTGTTTCTCCATCTGTCTCCGTCTCTGCCCACGTCGTCTGAGCTCTCTCTCTCTGCTTCCATACCTCTCTCCACGGACTATTAATGCTGCTCCCCTTGAGATTCGTTGCAACGACACAATCATTTACCGAATTCTAGGCATCAGTGTCTCAATTGAAGGCAACTTTCTTCAAGCTCATTCTCGATTACATCCCAACCGCTTCTTCAATATTCAACGCCAACGCCGCTTGACTCTTCAAATACAAGTTTCTGGCACTAAAAACATTGCCGTCACGCTCGTTGTCGGTTGTGACATCAAAAACACCCTTGACATGAATGGCATGGACATTGAACAATGTTCCCCGATAGTGGGACTTCAAAGCGTCTGAAATAACTAGAAATTCTTGCTCCGAGAGGTGGCAAGCCATGATCGTAGAACCATCCTCAAAATTTCGGGCGGAAGAACACTGTCTTGCTGCAGCAACAAATGCCGTGTGTACCGCATCATATTACGTGCTGACTCTTTCCGATTGGCAACGTGGGCTTCGTGAGCGGTCCACATTTGCTTCTCGATGAGCGTCTTCATATCTCGATTGAGATTTGGATTCAGGACATTGTCCCAGTGGCGATCCCATTGGATCGTGCACCCACGTTTGTCGAGTGAGATGTCCACTGTCGTGTGCCTCAACGCCCGCACCCATGTATCAACCGCATCAAAATCGAGTTCTTCAATGGATAAGTAATCGAAGCCGATGTCGAAGGGTTTTGTAATCCATCCCCATGTCAGCAACCGCAACAAGCTGGTGAGGACCGCAATTGAAATCCAAAACTGGTCGATGCAAATGTGTTTCATCGAGGAGGATGTGGATAACGACCAGGATACGAAATCAATGAAGCCGTTGAAAACTTGTTTCGGAGCTTGGACGTCCAAGGTGAAAAATTGGACCGTTTCTAGGGAGGGGCACTGCTGAATGCCTGCGAAGAAAGCGTTCGAATTCGTTCGATGTATTACCGAGTCCTGGGGCTCCCGGTAGTATGCAAAAGGCAAGCCGAATACCAACCATTTGAGGCGTGTCAAACCTTTGAAGGCGGAGACGATCTCTTCATGCTGACTTTGGGATATCACAACGTCCATCCCCACGTCCTCCTCTTTGGTTATCTTGAGCTCCAGGTCTCGAACGGCACCGTGTTTGGCAAGTGCTTCCATCAATCGCACGAGGTTTCCAGGATCCATCGTGCCCTCCATAGTGTCGAGGATAGAAACGTGTAGCTCTTGTAAGCACACAGCCTCGGAAAAAACGGAGATCAGGTTGTCCACGACGCCTTGCTCAGGCCCATTTGGTAGTAATCTTTAGGGAGCGTAGACGCGAAACAAGGGGTACAGCCAGTGATTCGAGCACCTCCGAAACAATGTTATCCTCGTCCTCGTCTTCCAGAATTAGAAAAAGGCATCTCTCTCAACTGAACTGAGCGAACTGGGTGTGTCTGGGTCCTGAATGGAAGCGTAAATGCGAGCAGCTCGTTTTTGTGTCTGTGTGTGTCACCCGCATTGAAACTCAGAACCAAACTTCGCGAGTCTCGCGAGAAGTACGCACCGAGCCGTGCTCCCTGCACCGACGCCAAGTGCCACCTCGGACCACACCACCGGGCCAAGAATCGAAGGACAGGATGAAGGGAATCAAGAGCTTTCTTCCCGTCCAGAAAGGAGGAAGAACTACAAGGCACTCAAAGGTATGAAAGTACCCAAGACAAGACCATCAGCCAACCCATGATGCTGACTTCTTTCGAAATCGCCCCTTCCTTCACCAGGATGCAAAGACCACCGTCGTGTCTTCCACAGCAGGAATCGCGACAGAGAAATCGCGGAAGAGACTGAGAACTATTCCTCCTTCGAATAGCGAGAACTACGATGCGGACGAGACGATTGCGATCACCGTTGATGACAACAAGGTAAGGATGGGGACCAAGCACCCCTGCAACCGCCTTCATGATCTACAGTTTCACCGCCGTTGTTGCTGTCCCCTGCATTAGACCTCCATATTTGCTCACATTGTTCCTCTTTGTACAGGATTCACCAAACAGCACCCCCACCATTCAAGATTGCGAATCACGGACTGCAAAAAAAACCGTCGATCCGATTGCTGGGAATGCACGCATAACGCGTTCTTCCACGAGGCTTAGGGAAGCCCCTTCTCTTGGATCCGCCCATAACGATGTGCAAACCACGCTACCTTTCACGTCTTCGAAGAGGACGTTGGGTAAGAGGAAGTCGGCGCGGCTGGACGTTCAAGTCCGAAACGTCTCTCCACCGACATCAGCAACAACAGCAACAACAACAGCAGCAACGATAACACCAATAGCAACAACAGTTCCGACTCCGACACCAAGCGACGATGTCGATTCAACAACAACGGACACTCCACCTGCGACTATGCAGACCAGCCAGGGAGCCGACATGGAGTTACCGATAACACCACAAAGCGAACAGACCGAACAAGGCGAAGAAGAGATTGAGACTCGATCACGGAGAAAGGCAACAGCAACAACGTTGATACCACCGATCGCACACCTGCCGGTGCTGCCGAGCCTTCCAACGCCGGAAGAAGAATGTGAAATATCGAAGGAGATTCGACGCGAACGGAATGCTGTTGCGAACAAGGGCAAGGAAAGGTGAGGGATCCTACCCGAGCGTCTTCGACCAACGGAAAATCCAAGAGAGAGTGAACTTTATGTGGCTGAACACTTTGCTCTGCCTATTTGTTTCGCCTTGGATGTGCGGTTGGCGACCTAGGTCGACTCTTAATGAGAGGGTTGAAGAGAAAGACAATTTTGTGCGGATTTCATCCAAGAGGAAGCTCGAACCAGCTTCAGACGACGAAGACAACATTTACGATCCGCGCGAGGCTGCCATCATGAATCGGTACATTCTATTCAACTATGCAGTCCTCTTTGAATACTTTCCGTTTCATAAGACTTCCTGTCCACTAACCCGACCATCTTCAACTCCTCTTTCGAAACTGAAGCCTCAAATCCACAACACAGAAATCCAGCGAACCGACAACATTTCGAACAGTATCTTCGAAAAGCGCTTTCGCAACACCAGCGCACCAGCGCTTTCGGCATCTCGTAACGCCCGGGAAGAAACTCCCCCTCCCGCGCAAGTATGAAACTTTGGAAAAGATGTTCCACGCTTTGGAAACGACTCTCGCGTTCACAAAAGGTCGAGACCAGACGTGCATTTACCACAAGATTAAGAAGCCCGTTGAGAATATTTGCAACCAGTAAGTACGATAAAACCAGAATTCGACACTGCAAGTGAAAATGGAGATATGTGTGGATGCCGATGCACGGAACGCTCATCTTAATGCCTTGTATCTTCGCTCTCTCCATCTCCCCTCCCACCACTTCGCAACAAAAACCTCCACAAAAGCTCCTTCGAGCTATTCCATCTTGGCCAAATTGTGGCCGTTATGCCCGAAGCCTATCGACTATCGCACATCAAGTGCATGCACTGCGGAGTACGTGTCGATTCGATTGAAATCAACTACCCAGCCACCGGATCCACGCCAACACAACCCGACGACATCTCGTTACCGACATCATCAACAACCACCAGGAAGATCGCCACACCTTCATCAAACCGACTGGAAAAGTACCGATTAGCTAACTCACCCACACCTTCCGTTTCCGCTGCACCCAATCTGCATAATGAACTTTCGTCTCAGGCGAAATCGATAGTGCAGCGACGCACACAGTTCCATGAGAATTTAGTCGAGAGGGTTAAAGAGCAGCATAATGTGCGTATATTTGATTTCGTCTGTGTGGCTTTGAAATCGTTTCGACGCATTCATTGAACTCAATGTTTCCGCTTTATTTCCCCATTTCGTCTGAAACCAAAACTAGATATTTTTGGAAAAGCTAAAATTCACCCCACAAAGGCCTGTAGCCGACCTAAGATCATGGCACCCGGCCTTCGATTACGAAAACGTACCAGACATTGAACCAGCCACCTTACCCCAATCACCGCCAACGACCTTCAACGCTTCAGAGGAGAAGAAGGTCTCGACAACAACACAACCTAATACAACCTTAACGAATTCGCTGAAGACGCCGATGTCTGGACGAGCAACAGGACGAGCAACAGCTTTACTAAAGAAACTAGCCCCTAAAATGAAATCAAATTTGAGCATATCTACTGCGATTCCCAACCCCACTACTTCATCGTCGTCATCATCTTCTGACACCACCACATCATCAGAACCCGCAACGCCTGTAGCGACCACGCCAGGTGCAACGGGGTCAACAACAGGGAGAGCTTCATCTCTTTTGGAACGGGTATGTGATAGAGAGATTGAAGAAGTATTGGTGCATGTGACCTGACATTATCGTTTCCGACTTCTAATATACCTTTGTTTCTCTTACACACAACCCTGACATGACGCATACATTTGATTACCTGACTTGGCTGGCATAAAGATCCGAGAAAAGGAACGAAAGAGGCTGGAAGCCGCTATGTTCACCCCAAGGAAAAAGGAGGAGGATGTGAAACGCGCGATGTTGAAGCGGATACCGGAGTTTGCGTACGGACTGGAATTGTAAGTTTGGGGACCGTCGTGGTGGACGATTATGATTTAGGGGTCGGGATACTGAGTACCCACCCTTGCTGTCGACGGACTGCTCACCATGACCGCTCTTTTCAATTTTCTTCTGCCTCTATTTTCGTACCCCAGTTTGTTCCTGTCCCTGAAGAAAAAGGTGCTTCCGCTCTCGGAGGTGACCAAACGAGTCAAAGAAAACAGCAAGGTGCCCATATCAACAGGTAAGATCGCTGTGTTTGTCCACTTCGCCAACGACCCGAACCAACTTTGAACCTGATTCTCATCAAACAACATCTTTTTTCAGTGGAAATCAACTCATATATCAAGTTCCTGACGACCGAAGTTGCCCCCGAATGGATTCAAATCATGTCTGTGGAGCAACAAAACTCGGCGAGTGTCGCTGCGTCTGGCACTTCTCAATTCCTGAAGATTGTAGACCCTTCATTCAAGATGAAGCTACTTCAGACGAGAGTAAAGGATATGCTGGAGGCGTTGTCGTCATAGGCACTTTTGGAATTTTTGATATAATTTTATTGGAGAAGTGTGAAGTTATAATTATTTGCGTTCTGGAATGGGGGGGGGATGACTGTAGCATGATGTATAGCTTTGGATGGGAAGGATGTTTGTTTACTTTAATATAAACGATCGATTTTGGGCAGGAGCTGATGTAAATCGACTGTTGAGAAAAAACCGTTGAAGGTCGCCAAACGATCTTGCAAACGCTCAGCTTTGAGTTTTTTGACGACGATTTGAGCGGAATCTCAATCCAGTATGTGGTTCTGTATGTTCTCCCTCCCCCCAGAGTCTTGGTAGCGACATGGAATTTCTAACCCCACAACGAGGAGGTATTGGAAGCTGTCCGTTCCCTGCCCAAATCCATCGATCCAAGTCCTTCGCGCGGCCTTTGAACCGCAATCTCATACTAGATATTGCTCGATCCCCACCTAGATCCGCGCGGGAAAAGAAGGAAACGAGACATCCGATCCCTGCCACTTCACTGCCGCCGCATAGACACCACATAGCGGTGTATCTTGGAGGTGTTGGATCATGGCATGATCTGAGTAGGAACCTAGGTTGCCTAACCCCTCACCGTCACCTCACCGTCAGTCTGGGCGTCGGTTGTCCTGGTGGCCCCGGACGGGCGCGGACGCTGAGAGAGCGGAACAGTCGGTGTTTGGTGCACATGACGCCACACTGTTGGCCACACTTTGCGCCACCAATTTCACAAAGGTAATACAGTCACACACCTGGTTACACTTCCCCAAGTCCCATTGGTGCTGTCCATTCAAGCCCCTCCATGCAGCTCTGCGTGTCGGTGAGTCGTAAACGAAACTGGTCAACGCGGAAGACTCTGAGTGCCTGGCAGCGTTTGGATCAGTATTAGAGATTCGGTGCTGACATTCCTACCGAAGACACCACCGCGTCCGAAAAATTTTTCGCCGTCGATTCGACATTCTTTTCAACCCGATGGGCGTACTGAGTATGGACATGCCCTCCGACCCGTCTGTCTTGGGCGGCGTGGTTCCGCCCCCTCGCAAGAACTCCCTCTCCTACGACCCATCCTTGCTGGACATCTACAACTTCCACCTTTCGGCCCCACCCCGAAGACGTCGCAGTTCATTCAGTGGGTTGTTGTCTTTGGCTGGAATTGATCTCATCACCACCTCCACAAACGGTCAAGGAGAGCTTTTACCCGACGGAAAGCTCGACAGTGTTCAGAGTCTAGAGAGCGCTTTTTGCAAAGAATTTAGTTGCTGTGGACTGAATTTGGGGTCGCTTCATGAGCTGTTGCAACACTATGAGGAGGCCCACGTTAGTATCATAGACCCCAACAACACCGCGGGCGTTGATGCGCTTGCTGCAAATCTGGACACCATTCCCGAGGAAGAAGAGGGGCCTTCTGTCCCGCCGTCACTTATCGAAGGAACTCCCTCCTTGTCAACTTCATCTGTACGTTCGTTTGATGACCGGTCGCGTGATGGGTCCCCGGAAGGAGATGAACCTCACAACAAACACGACCGTGGAGAGCTGGGACAGGGACATCGGCAATGTCAACAGGAGGAGGGAGGTGAAGTTGAGGGCGGCCAACAGGAGGCATCTACGGGTGACGCCGCAAATCAACCGTTGAGGAGCGAGGGAGTCCTCGAAGAAATGCACCAAACGCTCTTCGCTAATCCAACACCAAAACGTGGCCGATTGCCTTCCTTCTCTGATGAATCTTCAAAAAGAGCACGGCATAGCGTCGAGGACATGCAAGACTTTATGGCACTTCCGTGTTCCTTGCCGGACACACCTTCCGCGTCCCCTGGTCCTTCATCCGAACCTGCATCCGAAATTGCAGCAGCAGCAGCAGCGACCTTTGCGGCCCAAGCAGCAGCCGCCGCCTTGTCGGCTGCAGGCACAATGTCTTATTCACAGTACTCTGAACCAGCTACATCCTACCACCATCAACCACAGCACCACCACCAACACCACCAACACCACCAACACCACCAGCACCACCAGCACCACCACTCTCCGCATCTGATGCCAAATGCAACGCACCTCTCCCCGGATCTTTTTCAACATCACCACCAAGTATCAAGTCCAGACGTGTCATTCATGGAAGATATGGCGATGCGCGCTGCTTCACCTGCCCACTTCCAACACCAACAGATGCAACAACAGCACCACACAACGATGGCACCATTCGCGCTGCATCCTCAAGTCCACCACCTCATAGAAGGAAGTTATGGTGGTGGTTTAGCTCGACCGTCGACACCGATGCTCTTGAATAGGACTCTCGACTCGGGGAATAACGGAGACTTCCCTTTCAGCATACCGACACCACCTCCGCGGCCCGCCAGTACACCCATCATGCCAACGACCAACATGAATGGCTTTTCCTTCCCCCACCTTCACCCCAACCTCAGTTCGTCCCACGAAACAAGTCGTCCTTTGATACAACTCTTCGACACAAGTGTGGGGACATCAACCTCGACGGCATCGCGGGTAGAAGATCCTGAGCCCAGCAACGAATCCGATACGGCGGCCTTTTCTACAAAGACACCTTCACAGGCTTTGACTCCCGGAAGCCCCGCTTTGAACGGAGAAGGCGTGAAGCGGTATAAGTGTCCGAAACCTTACTGTAGCAAGGTCAGTATATGGGTTGCATTCACTCTGCATTCAGTCCATTTCATGAGCACGGCGAAACTAAAACCACCACTTTTGGTTTCCAATCTCGCACAGGTTTACAAGAATCCGAACGGGCTGAAATATCACCTCGAGCACGGAAATTGTGAACTCGACTACGGAGCTGCAAGCGATCTGGAGAATGACAGTCCGCATGGCAGCCCAAACCTCGGACTTGGTCTTGCCGGCTTGCCTCCGCCGCCACCCGACATCAAGATTGCGCACAGGCCGTATTGGTGCAAGGTTCCGGGCTGCGGTAAGAAGTACAAGAACTTGAACGGGCTCAAGTACCATGCTAAAGTATCGCATCCAGACATGGATTTCAACGGAGTCGTGAAAGGCCATATGGGGTCGCCAAGCCTTGGGTGAAATGGACGGTCGAGCATTGGACTAGTATAGATGCACTAGATTACACTCCACCTCAAGCCACACTTCCTTTCTCTGTCCTTTTCCTTGCTTTGAATTTGAAATCCCTCATCCCCCCTCTTTTCCTCCTTCAATACCATGTAATTTCATCCATTCTCTCCATTCCGATTCAATCGTTGTATTTTCTTTCTTTGAAAACTTTGCTTTCATGTTTGTTTCATTTGAAATGGTCTTTATTCAATTTTCTGTTCAATTTTTACTTTTGAACCCCAAGGCATTTGTTTGTATTTATTTGAAAGAAGCCTTTTCGATTTGTATAAAAACTTCAAGACTAGTAGTGGCCGGTCAAAATCCAAGAAAATACTATTACATTAGTGAATAAATGTCGGTTGAGTTTCGACCAAAGAAGTCTCAGCTCAGGAACTGGAATAGTTATATAAGCTTATAACCTTATTTGGATCTGATTCTCGACCTGCTCCAGTTTCTGATTTTCTGGTGAACACTTTCTATTTTCGAAAACAAAACAACCCCGTACCACTTTGTGACACACCTTGCCTTGACATTGAAACTGCAGCGAAACGACGCTATCGCCATGGACAACCTCAGCGAAATGGACATGATGCAGGCCATGGGGTTCGCCTCTTTCGGCAAAAAAGAGAAACCCAACCTCAAGAAAATTGAACAAGCCTTCAACGAAACCCGTCGCTCACAGCCTGCTCTTCCGCCTCCTGATCCTCAACCATCCTCGTCGTCAAAACCAAAGGAACCGGAAAACGGAAAGGGGAAGGGGAAGGGGAAGGAAACTCAGCATTCAATATCTCCGGGTGCAGGAACAACAGATAGTGTGTACGGAGCAGCTCAAAAGGAACCGCCCGCTTTGAATGGTGCAGTTGATGATGACGACGATGTTTTTGGTCCACTTCCGCCACCGCAAACAGGAAGTGATGAGGACGAGGACGAGGATGAAGGGGATGAGGAAGCCGATGCGGCTTTACAGAGTGCGGTGTTGCCTATCACGCATGAAATTAAACTGAAGGACCACTTGAAGGTGGGTGTGGCCGTTTCCAAACGGAAGGAAGACGGAAGGGATCCTGTCGACAAACGGGGCTTTTTTAAGAAGATGGACGGCATCTTTGCTGGGATCACGGCGCTGGCTTTTCAGTTTCTCTCTGGAAGGTTCTGCTGCAAATCCCTCGTGCGTTTTCTGTTACAATATCTCACCCCCATCTTTCTGTGCTTATCCCAAACCATGCCAAAAAAGACGGCCGTGGCACTAAGTTTAGACCCTGCTGGAGCACGATTAATCACGGGCTCACGGGACGGCGATGTAAAGTTTTGGGATTTCAATGGAATGGACGCGTCGTTGAGACCGTTTAGATCCATTGAACCAGTTCCAGGGAATCCGGTAAGATGAAAGGAGAGAGACTGCTGAGTTTTGGCGAATTTTTCCCCAGAACCTTTGCGTTCTTGGCATGGACATTAATTTCTTTTGGGGGAGTGTATTTTAGAATGGACTAAATGCTGATGCGATACCTATTCCAACGATTCAAAAACCTGGCACGTAGATCCGCGATCTTCAGTTTAGCATCACTGGTGACCAATTTTTGATGGCGTCGGGAACAGCACAGGCTAAACTGTTCGACAGGGATGGGCTCGAGTTGTAAGTCTCAAGTTCGTGATAGTCGTGGTGCTTTTATGCCGGGGTGTATGTTGTTCCGTTTGAAGAAAAGTTGCTGATCGACAAATGCCTTTTTCATATGGATGGATTTCCACATACATAGAGGCGAATGCGTGAAAGGGGACCCCTACATCCGCGACCTCCGGAATACAAAGTACGAATTCAATTCTTCTCATGCGACTTCGCTTCATCATCTTACAATTTCGTTTCTTTTTTGATCTGGTCGGAAATCTTATTTCTTTACCTTCCATGCCCTGTTCGTACAGAGGCCACATCAGTTCGCTCACCTGTTGCCGGTGGCACCCGAACGACAAGAAGGTTTTCTTAACGGCTTCCATTGATGGGACTGTGAGGTAAGTGTACAGGTTTGGGCCTGCATCTCTTCTCTGTGTCATTTTTGCGTGGGTTTGTTGCCGCCCAGAGTATTGAGTGGTGTTCTTCACGGGACACAACGTAATGGCTTTCTTTGGTTCTTCAAAGGACTTGGGAAACCGAGACGCGGCGGCAAAAGAGTGTCATATCCGTCAAGTCTAAAGTGCCAGGGGGCCGCACGGCGCAGACGGCCGGGGGTTTCTCTCCAGATGGGAGGATAATTGCTGCAGGTGGGTTCTCTTGCAGTTGGTGCTTTCCAACTCTGGTTCCTGATATCGATGCACGTCGACTGAATTTGCGCCAAACCCTCCATGTACCTTCCTCTCGGTTACGCCCCACAACAAAACAACTGGCTTATGAACGTCAAAAGCGGGACAAGATGGTGCGCTTAGGCTCTGGAACTCCAACGGACCGTATATTAAACCAACACACGTAAGTCTTTGTCTTTTCCACACACAAGTCGCTGTTTCCCCCAAAAGTATTTTCCTGCCATAACTTTGACCTTCCTTGAAAGGCTAACCGATCCCAACACTGTCATCACTGCTCCGAATGATTCAACATCTTCATAGACAATCGAAAACGCCCACATGTCGAATTCCGGCGCCTCCTCCATTCTCTTCTCCCTCGATTCCCACACAGTCGTAACCCGCGGTCTAGACGATACAGTAAAGCTCTTCGACCTTCGCAATTTCACTCGACCTCTCCTCTCCACGCCACCAGCCCTACCCAACATATTCGAAGAAACCAACGTAGTATTCTCACCCGACGAACGTCTCATCGTCACAGGGACATCAGCAGTGAAGAAGGGCGGGGAAGTCATCCCCGGCCGTCTCATAATGCTCGATCGCACCACACTGCAAGTTCGCAAAGAGGTGGAAGTATTCTCCTCTTCAGCAGTCTCATCATTAACGAAAGGAAATACGGCGAGTGTCGCGAGAGTGTTGTGGCACCCTCGGATTAATCAGATTGTGTGTGGGTGCGGGGACGCGAGTGTGAGAGTTATGTATGACCCGAATGTGAGCGTGAGGGGTGCGAAGATGTGTGTTGTGAAGGAGAAAAAACAGAGGGCTGTGGATGATGTCACTTTCGCTGGAGGGTGAGTACAATGCTGCTTACATGCCTTTGTTCCCTGACCTTTGGTCATTCGTTTGTTTCGTTGCTTTGTTCTCTTCTGAGGGGAGACAAGAAAGCGGAGGTCGGAGAGGGAATTTCGAGAGAGGAAGAAAGGGAATGGAGGGGTTCGCACGTGCCTTCCGTCGTTTGGTTATCCCTCGCACCCTCTCTATTTTTTTGAGTTGACCTGGCTTTCCCCATCCATTTTTTCCTTCCATCCAAAACATTCAGAGACGAAGCAAGGTTATTTCACTTTCCATGCCATGAAATCGTTCATATATACCTCCAACCCCTCCCCCGCAATTTTTTCAATACTCACTGAACCGTGGTTCTTGACGCCGCTAACCGAGTGCATTTTTTTTGTCGCTTGTCTTGGTATTTGGGTGCATTTGTAGGATCATCATCACGCCCCACTCACTGCCTATGTTCCGGGAGGACCAGCAGCCGCGAACAACAAAGAGAAGGCGAGAAAAGCTCTTGAAGGATCCGGTCGCGACGAAGAAGCCAGGTAAAGGATTAACTGGGAGAAATCGAAATGCAAACATTGGACATGACCACTTGCAACGAGTATTGTGCGATCTTGTCACTTTCCTGCACTTCTAACGTACTTTCGTTTACACCGCGGTCCAAACTTAACAGACCAACCACTAACGGGCCCTGGTCGGGGTGGCAAACTCGGAACGAACCTGTCGCATCATATGATGAAGACGATCATGAAGGATACTACCCGCGATGTAGATCCTCGGGAGGCGATTTTGAGGCATGCGAAGGCTGCGGCGGGTATGTTCGAATGTCTTTGCTTGCCGAAACGATAACTACAAGAGACAAGAAATAACTTGCTCATAAAGATAGCGTTCGATGACAGTCCTCTGTGGTATTCCCTGTTCTAACACATATTTGTCTACCTCACGTTCACCTCATCAGAAAATCCCTACTGGATCAACCCGGCCTACAATCAAACGCAACCCAAACCCGTGTTTGCAGAACGGGTGTACGAGGACGAGGACGAGGAGCAGAGGTCGAACCTAAAGAAGCGGCGTCAGTGAAGATGCAGATGAGAAGCAGGATGGGAAGTGTGGGGTGGTTTCGAAAGGTTTCTCCAAGTTTATCATTCGTTAAGTTATTGTTTGAATACATGTGTACACACAAGATTTTTGGCATATTTGACTCTAATCTGCACGGAGTAGGTGAGATGATGCCAGGGCGAAGTTTTCAATCTTTACTTCATGCAGTTCGAAACCGCAATGAATACATATCTGAAGTCCTCCAAACCGTCCAGGCCGTTACATTCGGATGGAGGTACGGGTTACCACAAAAAGCATGATTTTCCGGGTTGTTGTGGTTGGAAATTCATCGTGGTGGGTGTTTGGGGGATTATCACAGTGATGGACAAGGGGCCACGATGGGAAGGGAACATAATAGATATGGGAAATGAGGAGCCATGTTTCCTGGGCAAGATTCGAACCCTCTTTTCAGTCATTTGTGTGACCACATGTATGGGAGACCGAAAACGCACACCGAACACTTTGCCCATATCTCTCACACCCCGCACACTTCGGAGCAAGTCCCGTGCGCCTGCACGCACGCATGCCCGCATGAACTCCTCTTATCGTACGTTCCGCGATCGATCGAGTTCCCAAAAAATAAGGGTCAGAGTGGGCGACAGACCAGCAAATGGATAGCCGAAGACAGAGGCGTCGTTCATATCACATCATTGATAGTGATGAGAGCGAGGATGAAGGTGGTGACAGCGGGACAGCGCTAAACGAGGACGTGGTTCCGAACGGTCCCAGTGTGGAGAAGAGAGCGGTCAGCGCTGAGGTGGTGGACGTGGACAGTGAGGATGAGGGGGTTGTGAGAACGGTCCGGAAGAGACGGGCGATAGTCCCGGATAGTGATGATGATGGTGACGAAGAGGTGGTGTTGATTAGTTCCGGACAGACGGGAGCGATGGGAGTGATGGAGAGCCCGGATGATGATGAAGTGATGGTGATTAGTCCTCAACAAAGGAGTTGGAAGATGGTTGTAGAGAGCGATGAGGATGGGGAGGAAGAGGTGGTGATAATTAGTCCTCAACAAGAGAAAGGGACTAACGTTGTCGTGAGGGAGGATGAGGAAGAAGAGGACGATGATGTGGTGTTCATTGGTTCACGACAAAGAGGGAGGAATGTTGTGGAAAGTGAGGAGGAGAAAGGGGAAGGGGAAGAGGAGGTGGTGGCTATTACACCTCAACATAAGATGCGGCGGAAGATTTTGGAAGATGACGATGACGATGAAGAAAAGGATAAGATGGAAGAGGGTGAGGAGGAGGAGGATGTGATCGGTCCTCAACGCAAGAGGCGAAGCATGGTTGTAGCAGATGACGATGATAAAGAAGAGGGGGATACAAAGGAGGATGAGGTGATCGTTATTAGTCCAGAACGGAAGCCAGGGACGCTGTCTGTGGAGAGCCAGGAGGAGGAGGAGGAGGAGGAGGAGGAGTTCGCGATGATGAGTGCACGCAAGAGACGAAGGAGGATTGTTCTCAAGGATGATGATGATGATGATGTAGAGGATGGGCAGCAGCCAGTGAGGCAAAGGAGGAAGATTGTGGAGAGCGACGATGATGATGAAGACGAGGTGGCACTCGATTCACGGCAAAAGAGACGAACGATGCATGTTGTAGAGGAGGATGATGAGGGAGAGCAAGAGACGCGAGGAACGGAGGTTGTGGAGTATGTCGATAGTGAAGAGGAGCCATTGGTGAGTAATCAACAACCGAGACGAAGGATGCATGTTGCGGATAGTGAGGAAGAAGGAGACAACAAAAAAGGGGACGAAAAGAACGAGGAGGCGGTTGTAGAGGAGATTGTTATATCGTCGTCATCATCATCCGCAGGGGAAGAAGAAGAAGAATTCGATGAAGAGGACTTGGTTTACGTTGACGAATACACAGATGGGAGCGAAACGGAGGAAGAAGAGAGAGAGATGACGATGATCGGGAAGAAGCGGCATCAGGAATGGTGCAATATGTGTGAAGAATACATGAACAAGGACAATTTCTCTGATAAGCAATTGCAGACTGTAGATGATCTTCGGTTCTGTCTGAGACATACAGCGGGGGATCAAAGGCGGTATATGGAGAGGTTGCAGAGTAAGGTTGATTGGCAAAAGTATGATATGCAGATGGAGGATGCCACGAGGGTTGAGCCGGTTGGTGATAGGAGTTTGGATGTGTATTCTGAAGGGGATAGTGAGTAGTAATGTTTTTTAGACTTTGTAGATAGATTTCTTGAAGAAATTGATGGTGACAGAATGGGGGGATTTGAGGATGCATTGTTGTATGTTTGCTTCAAGCCCTTTGTTATGTAAACGGCGTTATGCAGGCGAAATTCTGTTTCAGGATCGTTACGGAACAGGTTCCGGAAGACACAATTACCACAGCTGGACCTTGACGCACAAGAAAAGCCAGGCTGAAACAGCTTCATTATGTGGTTGGTGAATAAAAGCCGCCACCCTGCCTCGAGAAACACCCATGAATACGGTGCGATCCCCACATACATCAACCGTGACGTTTGATGTGATTCCCAGCGCGCTTCCACGTTTTTGACGACCGTTATATTCTACCTAATAATGCCTGGAATCCAAACCAAACGAAAAACCCAGAAAGTCTCCAACTCCCTCCCCCAACCACGCCTGCCCTACGGTACTAACCGCCCAGTGGATCTCCGGAGAGTTTTATAATGGTGTCGGTGTCGGTATGGGTTCGGCGAGATGAGCAAATGAAGTGTTTTCTATGTCGGAGTTTGAATTGCGTGGGACAAAACCCGAGTGACAGTGTCATAGTTGAAGCTCTTTTTCTTTTTTGAATACTCTGGCATGATTTCGAAGCGGTAGGAATGCGGCGCAAACGAGGGTTTGTTTCATAACCAAATTTGGTGTTCTTGAATCCTTTTTGAAACTACTACACATACTAGGATAAGTCGAAATGAAGCAAACTCAAGCTCAGAATCATCAACCAAAATGAGTTCAAAGCTCATTGTGTGGGGGGACTTGCAACCTGATTTTCGACTGACTTTAGAATTTTTCACCAACTTGTCGTAAGCCGAAGTTCCCAAAATGGATGTGTAAGTGGCTGCTTGCCACTACCATTATGAAATTTAAGGGTGAAACGAAAAGACTTCAAGTTGCCTCTCATCGAATTTCAAATACATTGCAAAGACTACATGTGCGCTGGCCATGCAAATTGGCCGTGGAAACCAGTTTGAGGATGTAATCACCAAGTATTCAGTTCAAATCTAACGCATGGTGACTATCCCGATTGGTTCTGAGTTTGTGTTTTTTTTTTTTATAGATACCAATTTAGTAATTTAAAGTTACTTGTAGAAGTCGTTGAATTCACCTCTGGGTTGTAGTCACCATGCATCAAGTTCAAACCTCACTCGTGTGGGCTACTGCATTTGACGGTGACTCGAATACTTTTTCCCCGACTTTCAAATTGACGAGGGTTGTCTAGATTTATTCGCAATCTTGACCTGCAATGAGTGATGCGAAGAAATCGAAATCAAGTTCGTCTTTCGGACATCCAAACCCTGTTGACTATATAGCTATGTCAGTCGTGGTTATTATGAAGTGGCCGGCGGATGCGTTGGCCATTCAGCTCAAGAATTTGGAAAGGTGGAATGATGAAAGAGATGAGGACTCCCGTAATCACCCCCTCGTGACTCGGACATGAGTAGCAGGCATGCCTTAAGACCACGGAACCCCCCCCCTTACTCCACCCGCTCCAAATCCTTACTCTCCTCGCCACAAATACCGCCCCACACCCAGCGTAATCTCACAAATCATTAGACTCAATCTTCTCCCTCAATTGCTCAAACTCCGGCCGTGTGATTTCTGTGGGAAGTTAGAGACATGAGGGAGAGGGGGAGGGTGGTGTAGATGTGTGTGGGGCAATTTCAAACCCATTCGACGAAAAAATAAATGGGTCTTTGAGGATGTGAATGAAATACTGCCGCAGTCAATGAAGTGACAATCCCTCAGGTATCAAGTTTAAACCTCGATCACGGTGGGATTGATCTGTCATCCAGAATCTGGATATTTTCAGTTTTATTTCTCACTGTCTACTTCCAAGCTTTTCAGCTGACCTTCCGAAAACGACTTACCTTCATGATTGTAACGACTGCAGCTGCTAAAGAGCAACATTATGAATTTGAAGAAGACGAAGTCACCACCCCGGACCGCCCCCCTAAACTTGAATGTTCGTGAAAACCCCACACCCAGTTCAACTCTCATGTGCATTATCATCATTGAAATGAGCTTTGGGACGGGTATGGTAAATTGTTCAGCTGTCCTTGTGGCCTACGAGTGCATCTATACAGGAATAACAATAAGGAAAATGAAGCAAAACTAAGGACAACAGTCACATCCCACCAACTTGGGGTTCAAGTTCAACCCTCCCTCCCAAGTTTCATACTCGTCATCCACAAAGTTGACGGAATCCGGATTCCCAGCCTCGTTTTCGGAGAAGAACTACTTTTAATCTTTTCCCAAGTATCAGTATTGCCTTTCCGACACAAGAATGACCAAGTAACCCATCAAAGTACAGTACGTCATCCACTGATCCAGAACTGGGCATCCCCCACGAGATTGCTATTTCGATCTCTACACCCCAAAAAGAAAGGGTCAGCGAAGAAGGATCGGTATTTACAAGACATGTTCCGCGTCTCCTTAAGCCTGCATACCATATTTTATATCATTCGGCTTGAACTAATATATCCTCACCCATTGGCACGTCTATCCTCCTCTGGGGTTTCGATGATGTTTTTTCCTCTACTTCCCATTGAAAAAGTCGACTTCTCTTCAGTACCAAAAATACAGACTCTTGGGGAACGGGTTGAATACCTCAATAGACTTCATAGTCATAGAAACCACGACGAAAAAAGCTGCCCAACCACAGGATGAGGTGGAGCCGCGAGTTCAATTCTCTCTTTTATAACGATGCGTATTCACGCTAGCTCGACCAAAGTGACAGCAGTTTTGTAAGTTCTGGTTGGATGATGCCTGGTTTATCGCTCTCTTCGGATGATATGCCCCAAAGCGAAGGAAGAAGTCTCTCAAACTGACATGATCACCACACTCCGAGTTCAAACCTCACTTGCCGTGGATTTCAAGCAAGGAATTGCTTATATTTTCTCTTTTCTTCCAATTCCGTAAAACCAAATACCCATTTCTCCCAAAAAAACAATAAAAGAAACTCTACCTATACTCATATTATGGCTTCAGAGAGTCAGAACCCCCCCACAAAACACCCACAAAATCCCTCCTACCCCCAAAAATCAAAACCGTGTCAGCTCAAACTCCCCAAAATCCCGGAGAATTACGCATGCACCCCATTCACACCATTCGCAACCCCATTCACCCCATTCACCCCATTAACCTTCACCCCCCCAGCAAACCTCCCATAAGTCCTCCTAAACTTCTCATCAACCCTCTCCAAATACCAAGTCCCCTCCCACATCCCTTCCTCACTCACCCCCGAAACCGGGTTATAATCCCTCGCATTATGCGTCTTCTCCCTCAATTGCATGATCCGCTCAAACTCGGCGGGTGGGATTTCGGTGCGGGCGGAGAGACGGGAGGAGAGGGCGAGGGCTGTGTGGATGTGGGTTGTGGGGGCGAGGATTGTGAGGGAGAACATGGAGGAGGCGAGGCCGGAGCCGTAGGAGAAGAGGATTGCGCGTTTGTTTTGCTGATTATGAGAGGAGGAGGAGGG